>JBBPOD010000095.1:0-33146 GCA_038091255.1 Tylopilus intermedius | reverse complement strand
ACATTCAACAACGTATCATGACGAAGCTCAAAAAGGTACGACATCCCCCCTGATCACCAGTCGTCGCGCGGTAACACCGCTTGCCAGTGTCAGCAACTAGCTGGCATCCCCGAAGACATCCGCAGCGATGCAAAGCCAACTCGAGTGAGTTTCATCATTTGCGCCACCCTGCCAGTGTGTTCCCAGAACTGAGCACCTATTGCAAGAACGTTGTCGTCTTCGGAGAAAGCGGCGTGGGAAAGAGCTCCTTGATCAACCTCATCGCAGGGGAAAGGGTCTGCGAAACCTCCAGCGGGGCCCTCGGATGTACGCTCGAGTATAAACGATACCCTTTGGACCTGGAGGACCAACGCCTCGCGATATGGGACACAGCGGGGCTGGACGAGGGTACCCAAGGTTCTGTCCCCGCAGATAAAGCGGAGGCGTACCTCAAACAACTCCTCCACGAACTCGCTAGGCACAATGGCGTCGATTTGCTCGTCTACTGCGTGCGTGGAACGCGCGTCCGGACTGCACTTCTAACGAACTACCACATCTTCTATTCCGCCATCTGCAGAAAGAAAGTCCCCATCGCCATCGTAATCACTGGACTCGAGAACCAGGAGGGTAACATGGAAATGTGGTGGTACAGGAACGAGGCCCAGTTCTCCCAGCTGAAGATGCATTTCGACGGTCACGCTTGCGTAACGACGCTCGATTCCTTCATCGAGATCCCCCTCCTGAAGGAACGACGAGAGATATCCAGGAAACTCGTCACCGAAATGATTACGAGCACCTGTCGCGCCCAGCAATGGAAACCATCCGAACGCGGTTGGATGGAATCCGCGTTCTCGGATATTCGCGCTATCCTGTCTCCTAGCGATGGCTACGGCGCACGCCTTGCCACCATCATCATGTGCGACACGACCAGAAAACACCCCGCTGTTCGGTTGACAAGGAAACGCTCCACCTCCTTCCAAAGTTCTGTCGCACTCCCTTCTCTCCATTCATTCAGATTCCGCAGCTCTTGGTCCATTTCAAACGATACTTTTCGGAGAAAACTTCCGTTCGAGGAGAGCATCAGATGTACGCCCGAGCGTCTCCACCGTGTCTACCAGGTCTCACCAATACCGCTCCCTGAGAACTCGGAGGAGACTAGGAGGGCGTCGGTCGTGAAACGCGGTGCAGATCTCCTCATCTTCTGCGCAGATATGAAGGAGGGGCCTGGAGCCATCAAATTCCAATGGGAACACTTCCGCTCCACCTACGGTGGCGACCTCTCGCCACAGATCGTTTTAATCGTCGGAGCCGCGAGTCAATCTACCGCGGAAGAATGGTGGAGGGAGGCACTAGGCGAGGTGGTTGTCAAGAATGATCTTGATGTTGCACATTGGCCTTTTGACGTAACAGGGAACGAAGTGGATGTGGCGCGACAACGACTGCAATATCTCATCAGTGATCGCTCTATCGACTGCAGTAAAGCGACGCTTACAAGGGACGGGAAGTTATTCAGGCGATCCCTTTACCTGGACATCGCAAATTTGGCGACTCGCTGGGCCAAAACTGAGGGTACTGGAGACGAATCACTAGTGGAGCAAGACATGCTGACGAAAATTGGTGTGTGGTATGATATCCCGGAGCCCAGCTCGAGTCTTGTGTCGCCACAGGCATCCGAGTCTCCCATAATACAGTTTCCTTGGCCATGACATGACCTTTGTTCTACCCTGTAGATTATACTCAGGCTGTACCTGTACCTCCATCGCAAACACGGAAGTTGTTTATGTTCTGCGGCAACCTGGGAGTTTGGGACGGTTGAACAGACCAAAGTTCAATTGGCGACAACTAGTAGCGGTCACGTAGCTCACACGAAACCCTTGTGGTCCGCTTTCCAGTATCCGGGTACTGACACGCTTGAGACTTAAAGAGCAATTGCTGTACGTGGTGCTACTAAATGCTGGTACGGTCGCCATGGTCTGAACGAAGTCTAAGGTTTGGGCTTCTTCGATATCCTATTTGGCAGTATTTATTGGCAGTTCTCGGTTGCCACGCTGGACCATGGCCTAGTTACAGTCATCATTGCATCTTCAAAGTCATCTGCAATTTGAACCCCCATGATATTCCCAAATGTCTTAACCCGTCATTGGCCGAGCGAATTAAATGAGTCAATAGCAAGTTTGCCAACCACCTGGACCTGGGAAGACCGTCTGCGAAGAACTGCATAATCGTGCAGACGCACAACTTCAGTATGTTATATATTTTTGCGTCGCACTCGGGTTGTACAACGGCCCTCGTCGTTTATTCTTGGCCAGTATTGTGCCGCTGGTTGCACCACTCAATTTTCGTTGCCCTGCAATTTCTCTTGAGTTGAAAGATGACCACGACCGACTGTCATGCGGAGCAAGGGCCAGGAACGTCATCAAGGCGTGCCTTCCAGCTTTTCTCCTACAATGCTATGCGCGGACGTCGCAGACAACCGAGTGCAATCAGGATATCATTTAGGAAAGCGTCAGCGGACCCCATTCCGAACGAGGACCCGTCTGCACCGCGGTGGGAAGAGTACATCTGGTTAGGCAAGTGCCCCTTTCTGTTGTACCCTACCACGATGAACGTTTTTTACTTACAGCTGGTTTCATATCGTTAGACCGCTTTCGCCTGTGTTCCACTTAAGTTTTGGTTTACCTATGTTTACATGACAAATAAAACTATCCCCAATCTGGTTTACTCACATCGCAAAAGCACGAGAGCCTGCGTGTGCCTACTATTCGTTTTGAGTATCCTAGGATTCCCCTAGAATGTGCAAGATTGAACACAACAAATGGCACGCGGAAATCGTTGACACATTCCCCGTGCCACGAAAGATCAAATAGTGACCATATGGAGCCTGGTGAAATCTCTCGGGTTACTGGAATTAGCGCACATACAGTGTGACGAACCATGGAACTATGGAGGATGACGAGTGCTGTGCAACACGCACCAGTCAATTTGGGAAGAAAACGAAAGCTAAATTCGCTGGATCTGGCACTGTGGATTGCTCATGACACAACCAGTTTCTCGAGGTTGCATTGAATGTACTCCTGATCTCCACCTATCTGAGCTGCAACAAGAACTTGGGGAAGCCTGTGGAATCTCTGTTTCTGAGGTGACAATTGCTCGGGCACTCCATCAAAGGGGATTTTCTAGAAAACGAGTGCATAGTACAGCACCATGTGCTGTGGCCAATCGTGCTATTGCCACCGCATTGTTTATTGGCTACACAAGCCAAAATAAACATAGGTAAACTAAAACTTGAGTGGAACACGGGCGAAAGCGGTCTAACGATATGAAACCAGCTGTAATACGAGTAAGGCTACGAATAAGACGCGGTACAATTTGAAAAAGAAGTGTACGTGAAATGGGTAAGAAAATACTAAAATTTTACATGAACCTGAGTCTTGAGACGTCGAAGGGCGTCCGATTCAGTAATGCTGTCTGGCAGATTGTGCCTCCTTGGGTCCTTCATGATGCGGTTACAAGCCTCCGTTAATGCGGCCCGAGTAGCAATGGTGACGCTATTATTGCTGTGTAGCCAACCGTCAGTCGACCCGACGAGCTCCTGGAAGTCCGCTGGGTCGAATGTGGGACTTTCCCAAGCAGCTTTCAGCAGGGGTTCGAACCCACGCCCGAGTTCGTGATACCATCCTGTGGTTTTCTCGCCCTCCCATGGCGGAGACGGGAGATTTTCAGGGGTTAGCACCCAACCTGCAACAACGGCCGCTCTAACCCCCAGACTGCTTGGTAATTGCATTTGCCGCCTCCATTGTTTGGCTAGTTCTTGGCCGCAACTCCTCGGATACAAAGCGCACATGATTCGTAGGGCATACTAGTAGGAGTGGGTCTGGGCCTCCAAAGTGGGACTCGCAAAGTCGTGCTGGCGAATGGCAGGTTCGAGCTGATCTCGCCACATCCTCCAGTCTTGCTGATACTCCTCGCGGTAGATGTATGAAAGCGCGAAGTCGATGAATTGCAAACCAATGGTTTGCCCAGTAGGCTCTTCGGAGTTTACCATGTTGAGGATACATGCGCGGAAGTCGGGACGAGCGATTAGATGGGGTAGAATATCTGGGAGAAGTGCAGACGCGAGTGATCTTGAGATGAACTGATGGCTGAAGTTTTCGCTGCATTCGTGGTCCAAAGGACGGACATGGTGGCCGAGTTCGACATCGGGACAAAGTGATTCAAATCGTCTTGCAGTCGGACTGGCTTCGGGACTCTCTTGAGAAACTTGCAAGAGGTATGTTAGCTCTTGCTCGCCGGGTGTATGCATCGAGTACACCAGATGATTCAAAAGTAAAGGCCATATGGAATCACTGTCGGTTTGGGCATTGAGATAGCTGGCGGCGGCCAAACTGACAGCACTGAGCAGTAGACGGTGATATGAACAATGGTTGACTAGGCTTGGCAGATGATGCTGCATCTCGTGGTATATGCCAGATACCAGTTGACGGACGAGGGTTTGGATTTCTTGCCAGTGATTGTGATAGCGGGACTGGCGACAGGTTCCAAGTACCGAGGAGAGCTCCTTCAATGTTGCCGAGAAGGAACCACTATCTTCGAGTTGTAAGCGGAGTGATATGTCTACGGCAGCTATGTTTTTCAAAATTTGACGGATGGCCTGGGCTACCATGACACTGGGAGGACTGAGGACGTGTCTCCAGTAAGTAATCTGCCTGAGTGAACTTGAAAAAATCGATGCTCACGTCTGATAAACGGCAAGTGTGCGAAGGAATACTTGACAAGCACCTAAATAGAGTTCGAGCTCATCCTGGGCCCATTTGTCTTCATTTGAAAAACGGATAGGGCGCTGGAAGATCTGAGGAAGTATGGAGCTTGAGAAGAAGTCAACAAGTGCTGGGTGGTCCTGTAGTCGTGCAACATCTCCCAACAATGAGAGTGACCATAAAACCAATTCCTCGTGAACTTGGGTGACGCTCGAAGGATTATTGTAGCCGACTGGACCGTGGGGAAGGAGCTCAATTACCAGCCACAATACACGCCCAAATTAGGTTCTTGAAGCTGAGACGTTCAACGGAAATTGAGCAAGGAATGTACATTAGACACTCTATGGACGCCATTAATATATGCTTCAAAGTATTCTCACGATGTGCACCCTGTGTCGAGGGGAGTGCGTTTGCGCAGCATTTCGCCCTAGACACTAAGCAGATACTGGAAAATGCTCTCTGGAATAACTACCTAACGCGTGGTAAACAGTCATTGGTTTGTTTGGATAGGGTCGAGGAATTGGATGTTCCATTGATGTATTGACCTGTATGTCTCTGAGACGTTCGCGAATCCTCCCACAAACACATTTGCTGACAAATTTTAGCTGCTTGTTATGGTGACCCGGAGTCATCCGGCAAACAGATCAGTGACAGCAGGAGTACAGAATATCGTCACCTAGGTGTCATTCGGCGGGACGAGGCTCTGGTCCGACTTTTGAGATTTGCATGAGGTGAATCGCTGAATATAATATACAAGACGTGTTGTGAGTAATCAAAATGTGGGTCTACATCAGAACAAGAGCTAGGGCGGTGTAATCGAAAAATCATATCCATGAAGTCAAATGGGTTCGCGACATTGTAAATCTTCTCATTACCCTGTGAAATGAAAAGATAATGTACGACATAAGCATTCAGCGCGATGGCCTACGGGCAAAGCATCCATGGGTCATGGTCAGTGAGAACAACGTCCCTAAGAAGCGACTCACCAGTCAAAAACTCCTGCTCGACCTTGACAGCCTCTGTAATGGTCCATTCCATAGGGGTGAGGCCACTTGAGGTGGCTGAAGAGCAAGCGCGCGGCACGCAGAGCTGAGTCACAACAGGTTAGCTAAACCAATAGGTGATTGGTGACGAATTCAATGTACTGGCACATACGCTTGCTGAAGAGCAGGCACGTGAAGTCGACATGCATTCCCTCATCACAGCTGATGACCTTGTTGGAGAATGTGAGAGTGAGGATAAGACCGCGCTTCTTCATCCAGAAGGTTGAAGCGAAAGAGCCAGAGAAGAAAATTCCCTCGACCACTGCGAATGTGACTAACCTCTCGGCGACCATCGATATCCGAGATCCATCGGAGGGCCCAGTCAGCCTTGCGCTTGACACAGGGAATCGTATCCATGGTGTTGAATAAGTACTCGCGCTGCGTCGAATGTAGGTGCCGAGAAGTAGGGAATATGTTTCAGAGTGGATGTTTTCCATCATTATTTGGAAACCGTGGAAACAGCGGACCTCGGCAGCCTGGATCTCCACGAGATTTTCATTGATGAAGCCATCGGAGGCGGCAAAAAAGGCGAGCACGTGAGATATAAAGCAACGTTCTTTGTCGTTCTGGCGGCTGTTCCAGTCGTGGAGATCTTTCGACAGGTCCATCTCCTCGGCGGTCCAGAAAGACGCTTCGGCCTTCTTGTACATTTACCATATCTAAAGCCACGTAAGTTTACATTTGTAGAGTACTAACGGCCATGCGTACCTCGTGATATTGGATGGGGAAGAGGGCGAAGTGACGTCTCGATTCTTTCAAGAGGTTCTTCGGCTACGCCAAAGGTAAATCCAGGTATGCACAACATGGGAAGGGCGACTTACATTCGAGAAGGTCAACTTCACCAACAAATTTTGTTCGAAGAACTTCGAACTCGTCTTGTTCCGAGTTGGACTCGTCACCAATGGTATTGGGCGACACCGACCGCTTCCGAGTCTTGTCATCGACTACAGGTTCCTTTGGTGGGTGTTGCTTGGTAGGTGTGACGAGGGAGATGGCGGAAATGGCTTCCGCGGCCTGAAAAAAGGTGAAGGACATAACACAGGGTTGGATGGCACATACGTTCTTGCTAGGGGGATGACGTGCGGAGAGGAAGGGAGAGGGTGGCAGCCATTGCTAGGCAGCGGGCCTCGGTAGCCTGGACCTCATTGGAGAACCGCTCCATGAGGTTTTCATTCGTTTCATCGACGATGCTATTGGAGGCGACGAAAAAGGCGAGCACGTTAGAGATAAAGTGAAGTTCGTTGTCGTTCAGACGGTTGTTCCGGTCATGAAGATCTAAAGCCATATGAGTCTACCTTGTGAAATAGCCTCGAGGATACGCCTCTGGATGAACGGTCGGAAACATTCGATAGCGATTTAATCAGCGGCGGGAGATCACATGCAACAGAAAGTCGTTACATTTCACACATAATTCCATACTACATACGCGCCAGCATACATGGACCAGTACAATCATAGGGGGAGAATCACTGGGCAGAAGGTATCAATGTGTCGTCAGAAGCAACGCTTCTAAACTGCTCCCAAATGACCAGACGGGGAGACAGTCCAGAATATCTTCCCCCCAACAGCCAGCGTGACATGAACTCGCCTTCCATTGCGATCATCGAATTCCAACGAGACCATCTACCCTGAGGGAATTCAGGGTGAGCAGCAACGAACGCCATCCAGAAGAGTTCTCGTGTCAAACGGTAGCGGTCTGGGTGCTTGGATTCGAGAAGAGGATCTGCCACTAAGTACTCTTCAATTTGTTTTGCCAGTTGTTCCCACTGATACGCGTTAGTGGGCTCGAACTGGGATGGGAGCGGGAGGAAGGGAGGTATAGCCTGGTAGTAAATAAGCACAAGTTGGAAGTACAAGTCAATAATGTGAAACGTGCCACACTTGAGGACTTGTTTGCTTCCTTAGACATATCACGTATAACGGGGAGTAAAGACTGATCATCCCATTGGTCGCAGAGGCGAACAGAGATTTGCACCGGCTGGGCGAAAATCTTGATTAATAGTTACAAGGCAGATCCTCACAGTGAGACGTACAATTTTCTCTGGCAGGGTGTCACGAAGAACAGCGCCATGAAAGCGAACAGACAGTTCGAGGGTGTTGAGGGTAGTGAATCCGTTCGGACCAAGGCAAGTTCTAACGTCGACGATTGTTGACATCGTGGCAGCAGAATAAAACAACCGTTGGGAGATTGCAACGTGCTCTTCGAGGTTGAAATTCCAGTCGGTTCTTTCGAGTCATGTGACACGATCAGCATCGTGCGATTATCGACTCAAAACATCCAAGTCATCATCCCGTTCGCTGATGGGCAAGATTTCAAGACTTCCCTCTCTCGACCCAGATGGTAAGGGAAGCTTTGGCGAAATCCTTCAATTTGACCCACTCTGTTACAGTTTTTGCGGCTGTTCCCACTGACCCGCAATATGTCGTATGCAAAGTCTGTCCGGGTCGTGGCTCGTGCCCGAAACCTGCTATCCGTCGGTGTCATGTTGCAGGCCATCTCGCTTCAAAGAAGCATAGGAGGAATCTCCAGGCAAGCAATAAACCACCGGATGTCAAGACGCTTGTACTTAGTACTCTGCCATCGTTTTCTCCGGCAGTGAAGATGCCTTCAAGCTCCCGGGACACCTTCTCGACTGTGCCGGATAGTCACCCTTCCCTTCTTCCATTCGATAGCAACGACGGAGACCCAGGGGTGCCATTTGACCAAGCTTGGGATAAATTTGAAGACGAATTCACCGCTGGCGTATACGTTGATGATTACTTCGATGAGATACGACAGATGATCGCAAACGGCGAATCTATATTCCCCACCATGCTACCACCGCTCGAAGACGAGTTAGGACTCGGGCTCGAGGACTTTGGCGATCTAGATCTCATTCCTCCCATTCTGGAAGACGATGGCTACGACGGCATCGATGTCGAAGGTTTGCATTTCTTCCTGATCATCCTTCGTTCTTCTCTCAATCCTCTTGATCGGACAGCTGTCAAGAGTCGAGCTTCACGACCCGCTAAGTCGAAGGTCGCCACGCACGTCTCCCCAGACCAGCCTTTATACCCTTGGGGCTCAAAGCCGGTAGGTTGCGCTGGGCTACCGTCATGGCTCTCACTGACAGTTCTGTAGGAATTCTTGACCTATCTCCTCTTCAGTTCCCCCCGCCTCAGGTTCTCACGAGCACAGAAAGCGGCGGTACTGGCATGGGCAAAGGATATCGGTGCGCCTGAGGTGCCATCAATGTACGCTATGGAAAAGGCACGAGAACGGTTTATGAAGCTCCTCGGGACGCCAACAGAGAAGATGACAGCAGCATCAGGTAACGTGTTCTATCTCAACGCTATAAACAAAGCTATCGCGATGGTAAGCAATTAGTTGATCGCTCAAGTTATCATTCTGAGCTACCGGGCGATGGTCATTGTAGGATTTTGCGAACCCACTCACTCGATTCGCGATGCAAGAATACCCCGAGGATGGGCAAGGCCGCATGTCGCAAGTACACCATGGGATCAAAATGCTCGACGACCTTCCGGAGGAGCTTGCGCCTCCATGCGTTCGTGTTGATTGCGGCGTCTACTTTGTCAATGAATTACTCCGACAATCCACGGGTCAGTTTTTTATCCCAAAGAAAATTTTCCAAGCACGGATACGGGAATCCTCAGACTCGGAGCCAACTGTTCTGGCATTAGGGCACAAGGCTTCGAAGACTGCGGTTTGTTTCTGCTACGTATGGTGCGAAGGATGGTACTTATTTACCAACTGTTTTCATTCATTGCAGGAAGGGTTCGCGGTTGATCCGGAACTGGTCGTTGTCGAAACATCAACATTCATTCTTACATTTGACGATCTCCAGCGCCGGGCTGGAGACTCTGGGATTCATTTCACAGGTTTGTTTAGTCTTCCGTTCGGACGTACAAAGCATCTGACGATTCTGTAGCCTCCTCAACAACGTTTGCTGATCTCATGCCAAATCCGCTCCGCGCGAAGTCGGGTGGACGAATGGTTTACACCGTACCTCTCATTGTATTCATGGATGACGTGTCAGGGAACGTCTCGAAACAATGGAACAAGCACCACGTGGTCTACGTGTCGAACGGCTTATTGTCGCGACAAATGCTCGAGCAAGAATTCACGATCAGGTTCATAACCGGTTCGCCTCATGCTGCTCCCATGGAGCTAATGCATGGCATCAAACACTCGATCCAGTACGTTTTCCGCTTCAATCCGTCAATACTTCTGTGCTCAGTCACGTACCAGAAAAGCAGCCGACAACCCCATTATAACATTCGACGTGAAGCATCAAGAAGAGGTCATGTTGATCCCGTACAGCCTTATTATCTCGGGCGACAACCCTATGCAGGCCGAGGAGTGCAGCCACGGTGGACTTAGGTGCAACTACCTATGCCGCACTTGCAAGGTTGGTGGCACGAATGCCGAGAAGAAATCCGATAAAGGATACTGCGACATTTTTCAGGTACTGTGCTCAGCTTCGTGTACGTTACATGGGCTAATCATGGATTTTTAGTGTGGCGAATTGCGTACCCCCAACGACACCCGCGCCCAGATCAAGAACCAACTTGAGCTTTCGATGCTCCCTGGTGGCACGGAAAAAGTGAAGAACGCCGTGAGCCGATCTGGCATCAAGGACAGTGCAACCGCGATGATCGTGGAACGGCTTCTTGCACTTGGCAAAATGCTGCGCAAGAAAGCCGCCGGACAGCCTAGATTGCCGGAGGTTGAGGTTACCGCGCACTTAAACACTGAATTGGATCTACTGCTCGGAGGTCAGTCACTCGATGACTGTATCAACCCCCTCCTTTCGATGCCTGGAATCGACATTCATAAAGACACTCCGACCGAAATCCTTCACACCATACTTCTTGGTGTCGTCAAATATTTCTGGGGACAGACAATGTACATCCTCGAGAAGGATCAGCTCATCAGAGCGTTCCAGACGCGTCTGGCATCCGTTAATCAGGAAGGTCTGAGCACCCCGACGCTTCATGCTGATTACCTTATTAGATACAAGGGTGGGCTCGTCGGGAAGCACTTCAAGGGCCTCGCACAAGTCATGCCATATGTTATCTACGACCTCGTTCCCGAGAAAGTCCTCCAAGGATGGTCATTAATCGGGAAACTGGTTGTGCTTCTCTGGCACACATCAATTGAGGACGTGGAAGCCTATCTTGTGAGTACCTCCGCACGCCAACGTTCATTTACTTGACTGTAACCACTAGGCTACTCTGACTCGTGTCATTGACGACTTGCTCACTATCAGTGCACAGTGCGCGCCAAGTATTCTCTTGACAAAGGCGAAGTTTCATTTCCTCATCCACCTTCCTATGTTTATCCGACGTTTCGGACCAGCAATCCTTTTTTCAACTGAGCGATATGAGTCGTTCAATGGCGTTTATCGTTTGTCATCGGTGTACAGTAATCGTCAAGCACCAAGCCGTGATGCGTGTCAACTTTTTGCCGAGCAAGACAACGTGAAGCACGTCGTGTCTGGAGGCACGTGGTACGATCCCGATGCCCAGAAGTGGGTCAAGGCAGGACCACACATTCTCGAATTCTTCAATGCCCGTCCTCATCAGCGTCGTTTATTGGGTTTCCCTGATGTGGAACCCCATATGGTTGGTAAGTCATCATACTTTTATGTCAACGCGTGACTATTCATCCTTTGTGAAAGGTGCTGCATCGCCGCCGAGTCCAGAACTTGTTCCCGTCTGTTGGGATAAAACAGAAGCTGCTAGATGTGGCATGGAGTTAGCCACGCCGGTACCTCAGCGAAGCGTTTGGTTCTACAAGGTCGTGTCTTTTGTGGCCGTGCAGGGAGACAAAACGAGGGTAGGAACGCATGTCATTGTTAAGTATGGCGGCGGATATCGAATCGGCTATGTGAAAGAAGTTCTGGTTCCTGTCAACCAACGCCTTGCCACCCACGTTACAATCAGCCTTCTTGAGTTTCTACCCGAATTACATCGCCAGCTGCGTGTCCCGTGCATCAAGTATCCATTACCGGAACAGAATGAGGTTATTTCACCTCTCGTAAGTCTTTGTCAACGCCTCGTGTGATCTATATTCTGAACGTTTCATCAGGACGTTATCTGTGTGGTTAACATTCAGCACGACTGTGCGGCGTCTGGCTGTAGCTCTACCTCCACTGTGGCTGAGAAACAGGAACGCTTGCTGACGTCGCGAACCAGAAACCTTGTCGAACATGCAAGCACAGATGCGTGGGTTGTCAACACATCTTCAATACACAATTACCGATGGATCAAGGCCGCCATCCCTCCTGCCCTCTATGACGAAATTTATGCACCGCTGATCTCGGATCATAACGTCTTGCGTTTGCACGCCGCACAGGTTGCTCGATCGAAGAAGGACAACGTGCAATCAGGCGAGACAAATGGTGACGACCCATCGTCAACCGAGCAGGGTCTATTCGAGAAAAAGACACGACGAAAGGGGAAGGGAAAGGCTGTCCCAACCAACACAGCGCCGGTACAGCCTCATGCAGCCACGTTCGATCCCAAACCTCCGAGTTCAATCTCGTCTGACCATATCCAGATGCCTACTCCATTCGTTTTCACCCATCCTGGAAGCAATCAGCAGCACCAGCCCGTACCAAACAATCCCCGGCCCCCTTTACCGCCACACCAGCCGATTGCTACTTATCCGATGCACTCTGTCAATGCATTCACTTCGCCGTATGGACTTTTACCTCAACCACCCTATATTGGGACTAGTTACGGCCAGCCTCACCAGCCTCACGCACTGTATGATCCCCGCTTCCCTTTGCCGCCGCATCAGGTCCATCCGATACCTGCATACCCTCCGACTTACATATCTTTCCCTCAAGCGTCTCATCATGGGATTGGCTTCGGCCAACCTCACATGATCGGGACGTTCCCCCAATCGCAGTCACCCCCATTCTAGCACCGAACACCAATAGAACGACGATATTCTTATCATATTACTAGTACTTCAAGTTACCATATTGTTTACACGTGCAATGAGCAGATAGGATTTCGTACAAGATATCCACCGTGTGACAGTTTGTGCCAAATGTTGCAAAACACCGCAAGTTTCTTAACCCCCGTCATCATGCCGGTGAGAAGCCTCACCTTCACCTGTACCGACTGGTTGGCAGCTCAGAATGAGTCTTCTTGCACGATTCCGGCTCGAGCACGCCCGTCAGTCTGGCAACAACGCTGAAGCATCTGGCCCTGCTTCTGCGGGTGAAGGTACCAACTCTCAATTGGACGACCCCGAACGACTCTTTTTCCCGCCCAGCTCCCCTGTTGGTGAACGGTCCGGCTCCCTCGAGCCGCCGCCCCCTGGTCAACGACGGCGAGAGCGTTCTGACTCTGCCGAAGCAGCTCTCGAGCAAGAATCTCTGCGGAGGCTTAAACGCCACTGCGCCACCCAGGTGTGCCGGGATCTCGATCTCGCGGAAGATGCGCTCGATGCATTCACAGAGGCGAGTGCTTTCTATCCCTGTTAGCATATGCTGATGAAACACTCAGCTCGACGTACCTGAGATGCTCATCAGTATCTTCGGAAAACTCATTTCGCTGGAGAAAGAACGGACGAAAGACGAAGAGCATTCCTTTATCAAGTCAGACGAGTTCAAGGTAAGTGCATCCTTCTCGAAAAAAGAAAAAAAAACTTCCCTTGCACGCACAGGACATCCTCCAGGATCGGCTCCGGGCAGCGCTTCTGTCTGCAAACATTTCGCGGTATCTGAATGGCATCAACGATCGAATTTGGGCTTTCATCAAGAAAAATCTTGGCGTGTTCAGCATCCATCCTCAAGTGATGGAAGACGCCCGAATGACAATCTATATCGACATGCTAATGAAAGACGTATTGACCAAGCAACGGTCCCAGATCAAGACAAAGGTATGTAACACGCTTCAGTCTTCATTATTTATGATCCGATCAACCCTGCTGTCGTAGATTGCATTCAGCACCCAGAGGCAGAGTCATATCTCTGATCTCGCGAAATCCCTTGCAGGTCGTGACTCTGTTGACGTCACATTGGCACAGTGGGGACGATTTGCTTTCTTGGTAAGTGACGTACATCCCGTTTACGCATTGCTAATGATTTTCAGCGACAAAACTTTCAACTGTTCAATACTCTTGTGGATGAAACCCTTCTCAAGAAAGTCTCTGGGTCGAGCGCTCAAGAACTCGACAACGACAATGATGGTAATGATGGGAACCAGTCCTGGTCCAGCCATCAATATTGGGAATTCATCGACAGCCTCCTCGACGAAATGCGGGACGAAGTACGCAATGAGCCCACTGCGGAACTGAGGAAGACGAAGTGGGAACAGTATGCATCGCTTGTGTTTTTTTTTTTCGCTTTTTGCAACTGACGGGTTAACAGGTTCTTCACTAACACGCTTCAGTCTGACCTTGAACAGTTCCCCGCTGCGGAGAGGTCGGCATCATTGCGTCCTTCAGATGGGAGAAATGCTCCTGAGTGGCAAAAGGCTATCCACCAGGAATTAGCGTGGTTGTAGCAGCCCCCATCGTGCTTTCCAGGTTATTATTGTCACTTTGGCACCTCCATCTCCCTCGTCTCCCTTCGTTACCATCGTCTTCCAGCTTTCATGTTGGACGATTCCCTGAGTCCTTCCTTAGCCCCCACCATCTCTTATCGCCACTAATCATGTATTGTGGATACGCCGTTGTCATTGTCGCTAATCACACGTTGTGGATACGCCATCCCCATCCCACTCTTTATGCTCTCCGAGTCGTCATCCTCATAGTACTACATTGCTTACTGTGCTATCAATGCATACTGTCAGTATGTACCCCGGTCCCTATGCAAAATAAATTGTTTTGGTTTCAATGCACTCGAGCAGTGTGGTATAAAAATGCTGCCAATGAAAGAACATGCACCCTAGCAGACACGAGACATAGTGTACCATAATATTGATGAGTCGTCAGTCATGCTGGGTAAGTGTTTCTACTTGGGCATATCACTCATAGAAGCCCACTGTGCTTGTATTGGTGTGGTGGTTGAACAGGTGGCCATGCTCACATAACAGAATGGAAGTCCCAATTGTATCAAGTGGGATCCATCCAACGTCTGAACAGCGTTTGGCATATTTGTCCGATGTACATATCGCTTACGTCGCTTTACACACAACAAAGCTGATGTCCGTTGAACATAGTTGCCGGGTAGCCGGTACATCGGTTCCAAGGAACATCCACCGTTTCACCCTTGACGTCCAGTTGACAGAGCCATAGACCATCAGGAAGTAGACTACATTAACCACGAGGTACAGTCAGGTCCATATTGTGTGAATGTTTAGTAACTCCCTCAACAAACCCAAGACGTAAAGTGTTGCTCATACCCCCCATCAACCTCAGTCCAACATCAACCCACTTTAACGTTCACGAAACATAAACTTGACTCGGGCGTGTAGGTAAGCAATTGGGCTGGTACTGTCAACCCGATGCTCATTGAATCTTTGCCGGAATTTGTTCCCAAATTCTGGCTCGAGCCTGACTCGGAGGGTGGGATTGAGGCCCTGCCAGTAGCTCAGTACAGTGACAAGAGCCTTTCCCAATGCAATGGTACGAGCTTGGTGGCAAGAACCAGTTGGCTGTTCATTTATGGTGGTCAGGGCGTCATGAAACAAGTCACATAGACATTCCATAAGCAGAGAAAACCCAGGGGGTAGTTGCCCTCTGTGGCCATGATGGTCTTGCCGAAGTTCAGATATGCTTGAGGAGAGTCGTTCCAAGGCCGCTATAATGATGTTGTTGGGATGATATGGAGTCTGTAGAATGAAAGAGATAGAGCGAAGCTCTATGTATCTCCAACCCCAGCCTTCACGGTGGTACTGGATGGGCTTGAGCATTTTGTAGGTGTTACCTGTGGGCCAACGTGGAGGCGAAAGGTAGGTCATCGAAACCCCAAGAACCACAAGGGTGTATCCACCACCACAAGCAGTACAGATGACCACCATCCCTGCTGTCGGATACACTTCCCACAGGACAATGCATAGAGTGGCTGCAAGTAATCCGAAGGCCATGCATCGCACAACCAGCAGGATGTCCATAACATATTGCATTGCCTCGAGTGCGTCCAGTGTCTGTTGCAGGCGTACACCTTCAAGTTTGGCCTTGTTTGTTCCTTCACTGCCACCAACTCGGAGATCGCCATTCAAGTTGCTCAGCCACCCCTTTCCCACCATAGCTCCAATGACAATAAATAGACCCAGTGAGAAGTTGACCGATAGCAAAAGGAGCACCACGGCCATTGCTGTGTTGGCAGAGGGTCCACGAAGAGTTGGGGTCACCGGCACCCCAGGCTGACCTGGAGTTGAAAGTGTCTTCAAGTTTACTAGTATGTGCACTGTGACTGCGACACTCGACTTCAGAAAATCTGCTGTTGTCTGAATCGTCAAGACAAGCAGCAGAGAGACTGTGGCTATAAGCAAGCCTGCCTACATGCCAGTGGTTTTTGATAAGCCTGTGGGCACCAAGGGGATTGATTGCACTTACCGAGAACTCACAATCACATAGGCATTGCTTGTACCACTTGAAGAGTTTGTCGACACGTGGTGTGGCCACCTCGATGAATAACGACCAAAACACATCACGATCGTCATCCAGTGCGAATTCCCTTTTCAACCAAGTTGTGGCATTGATCTCTTTCAGCTGCTGCCGAGTATTGTTGCTGGATGAATTTCAAGTTGAAAGGTTAGATGAGACATTACTGTCGCTCAACCAGGCAAAAGCTAACCTTGAACTGTGGTTCACAGGCACGTCCACCACTTGAGACTGCCCACCACTGGCAGTATTGATATTCTTCAGCTGAGTATTGTTGCTAAATGAATTTGAAGGGTTAATTAAGACATGATTACGGTCACTCGCCCGGTGCCAGGCAAAAGAAGCTAACCTTGGGCTGGATGTGTCTGCCGCTCGAGACTTCCCGCCAGCTTGACTTGGAGCCGGCGGTTCAGGTTGCTGGTCGGTGCGCGTGCCAGCGGTGGTATTGTCACTAGATGAATTTGAAGGATTAGATGCATCGCTCACCCAGGCGAAAGAAGCTAACCTTGAGCGGCTGTGGTTCGCAGATGTGTTTGCCGCTTGATACTGCCCACCAGCTTGAGCCGGTTCAGGTTGCTGGTCGGTGCGCATGCCACTGGCAGTCACGGTATTGATGTTCTCCAGCTCGGTATTGTTGCTAGATAAATTTGAAGGATTAGATGAGACATTGCCATCGCTCGCCCGGGTGAAAGAAGCTAGCCTTGAGCTGTGGTTCACAGATGTGTCTGTTGCTCGAGACTGCCCGCCAGCTTGAGCCAGTTCCGAGTCAGGTTCAAGTTGCTGGTCGGTGCGCATGCCACCGGCGGTCACGGTGTTGATATTCTCCAGCTCAGTATTGTTGCTAGATGAATTTTAAGGATCAGATGAGACATTACCATCGCTTGCCTGGGCGAAAGAAGCTCAGGCTAACCTTGAGCTGCGGTTTGTTGATGTGTCCACTGCTCGAGGCTGCCCACCAGCTTGAGGCAATTGCTGATCCAAGTCAGTCTGAATCTTCATGGCTTCAAGTCGATGTTGATCCTGCATTTGCGACATGATATGAACAATGGGGTATAAGGAATCAATGAAACGAGGGAGTGCAAAATTGAGATGGCACGATACAAGAATGGTATATTTCTTAACTTACAACGACCGTGACGTCACAAGAAGTCCATCCGAAATGTTAATGAAGCCCTACACAGTAAGTAGCACAGGTACGTGATAAGCTAGAGCCATTCAAGTTAATGCGTCGCAGGTCGGTGCATTGCATGTCTCTTCCTCGACTCACCAGTATGCCTGATTCTTGTTCTTCCGAAGACGTTCCCCACAGGGTCCCATCATTATCCTAGAACATGTCTTCCCAGTCTCGTGCTCACAGCAGACTCAGGCCCAGATGCATGCCAGTGTCCCATTGACAGTTCGAAGGAGATGTCGCCTGGCGGGAGATGCAGCAACATCGTCGGGCCCAATTCAAGACACCCATAGCAGAAATCTGTCATTACAAGATCCTGAGAGCAGTCGGTGAATTGGTCATCACACCGCCACTCTCTAAGGAAATGCAGTACAAACCGGGGCCTGTGGTCTGAGAACAACCTCTTCGAGACGCTGCGCACTATAAAAAAGCACTGGCATTCGCTGGCCGTCTGGAAATTCACGTCGCTTCAACGCTCTCCATAGCACGTGTGCTTTTCCCAGTGATCTTTTCAGTGTGTTGTTGACATTTTCTCGCAAAGACGACTTCATGGAGCTACTAGTATGACGTATGGATCTAGGAACATGATATGGAGATGGGAGTATGAGAGAACGAGGGGAGTGTTGCGTCGCATGATCAGAGTTCGTGCCAGTGAATAGAAAGTGTGGAAGTAATCCTAGCTGAGACGTATCGTCAGAGATCAACGTTTGTGGGCCCATTTACATGATGAGTGTGCCATTCCAGCATCTGCCGGGGGTTAAACGTTAAACATTAAATGTTGAACAGTGATGATCGAAGCACATTAGGGGAGTAGACATGACTTACAATATATCGTACCGCTCGCTAACATGCTCCTTTCTAAGGTAACCCACATGACATCCACCCTGATTCGGAATAACAATTAGTCTGGCATGCTAGCGTTTCGATGGACATATACATACGAGGTGTTCACCGGTTTTGCCGGGTAATCTCACACCGCCCACGGTGGCAATCGCATGGTAGAGTAGTGCACCATTTTCCTCAAAGCCTCCAACCAAGGATGGCGACCGGGGGGGTGCGACCTCGGCTGGTAGGGACCCACTCCATCTCCTAATTGAAGCATGTAAAAGCGCCCGCGATGATCAATCTCAGCGCCACCATATGGAACACGACAGGTCGAGAAAAGCTCGCGGAGCAGATGAAGGTAAAGACCGTGGATGTGCCAAAAAGGAGGTTCTTTGGTCTGCGACGTGTCAGGAAGTCGGGAGCCAGATGTAAGTGCAATGCGATCGCCTGCAGACTGCGAAGAATGGTACAGGAGCCAGGCAACGTTAACGTTTCGTGTCATGGATTGAAATTCTACCCCCTCGACGCTGGCAGGCTTACCGTATATATCCTGGTCCACGCCAGTCTTGTTCGAAGCTGCCTCTCCTACGACCAACGAGTCAAACGGGGGGTTCACAGTTGACATTTCGTCCCACCTTTCGATATCTCGCAGAGCAACGCTACCCTGATTTTACTGTTGTTCGAACGACGGTGAATGACAACTGAGGATCACAAGGGTGGAGGAAGCGCGAAGCACTGACCGGCTCTGGGGGTCGGAGATGAAATTTTGAATCATGCCTACTGGCACCGCCGCCACCACGTGACTAGTACAACGATACCCTATATCCATTTCGACCAAGACGACCTGATGACACAACAGCGACGTGGTGGCGTGCTCACGACACTCAGGCTGAACAAGGTAAGTTGGCGATTTCGTCACGTCTTGCTTAGCGAACGGCATATCGATGTATATCTGCTCCTTCTGGGACGTGTTTTTCTAGTGCAAAAAGGAGGCGCCGGTCACGGACGCGGGCCCTTCGAAATTTACTTGGGAATTAAGCTAGCAACTTGAGTATTTGAATGCTCTCGGTATTGAAATGTGAATTCCCCCTAACGGTGTTCATCCAAACGCTGGTGTGCTACTGACCAATTGATATTCCGGGTGCAGGGTGCATGTCATGTGGGCCACTGCGGAAAGGTGCATGTCATCAGCGAGGGGTACGATATATTGTAAGTTATATCTACCCGCGTAATATGCTTCGATTGCCAATGCTCAACGTTGACGTTCAACCCGGGGCAGATGTTGGAAATAATGAAATAGCACACGTATCATGTGTCTGTATGACAAGTAAGAGGTCGTCAAGATCTAAATCCCTCCAGTGCGACGTGCGTGTTCCATCTCCGTCTTAAGCTCATTCCAACATCCTTGGTAGGTCAATTTTGACAAGAACGAGTTTTATAGCCGACCCGAGTTCGAGGAGCACACAGCAGTCTTGCGCATTGACACCCTATCCTCAGGCATCAGTTCCTGGGACATCATCGACCACGCATGATGAACCCCGCGCCAAAGCAGAGCACAAGGGAAACCAAACCGAGACACCCGTCTTCCGCGACACCCTCGTCAAGAGACGGCTGCCGCTGCCCAACAGTCTCAAGAACAGACCCCTACTCGTGCTTTCATTCCACGTCAGCGGGCCGAAACGCACCCCAACACCCTCGGGATCCGGAGCGCGTGTGATTGCGGCCCCGGTTAACGGCAGTCCACTGCCTGCCGCGGATTGGCAACGCCGATCCAGGCGCCTGCGCAAGCCCAGCGCCCAACGCCTCCACGCGCACCTCCACCGCGACGTCGCCGCTGGCTCGGATGACGAGTGCCCCGGACTGCAGCGTGTCGTTTGCCGAGCCGACGCCCATACCAGCCGCCCTCGCGTGCTCTGCGGAAGCACCGGACCAGCCTAGGCGTGACCTCAGGCCCACGGTCAAAGCACCAGGTATGTCGACGACGATACCAACGACGCGTTCCCACTGAGGACACAAGACAGCTTACTGTTCGCCTCAGTCGATCTCGGCGACGGTGACCTCGGACGGCCGATCGACTTTGAGGAAGGCATCGGTGGGGAGTATGTTGGACGCGGCCTTGAGCGAGGGAAAATTGGCAACCGCGGGGAGCGCTGGAAGACTGTATCGCCTCTGCTTCAGGTTCAGATTCGTGATCGTGCCGGGAGCGGATCGTCTGGGGTACCTGCTATTGCTTCCAAGGCGAACATGCGCCCGGAGGGCGCTTGAGGTGGGTTTCACCCTGCGCCTGTGGTGGAACGTGTCTTTCTCCATGTGCCTTGTGAACTATCGCAGACTACATGCACCATTTTTCTTATTCATTTCACGCATATAGAGGGATATATTGCACAGCATACGAGGATTAATTACGGGAACTAATTCCGTGAGCATAACAATGAGAGAACATGTGGGCGTTGAGGCTGCCCACCAGTTTGAGCCGGGTGCTGTACGACGTTACCATGCACTTGCAACATGATTTGGATGGGATCTAAGGATGAAGGTTCGAACGATGAAATCCGGAGGGGCAAACTGACTCGAAGGCACGATACAAGAAATGGTATATTCGTTAACTTACAAGGGTGTCATATATAGAGTCCGTCCTCACATATGTAGCAAGAACACATGATAAATTAGCAGTTAATCAATGCATCGTAAGTCGGCTGGGTTGCAGGTCTCCCCTTCGCTCACCGGTTCGTCTGATTCTTGTTCGTCGTCATCATCCCCCCCCTCGAACGAAACGCACCAAAAAACGTTTCCAACAGGATCCCCGTTGTCATCCCCGGAGCACGTCTTCTTGCGCTCGCAGCAGACGAACCGAACTGGGTGCTTGTCCCAGTACCTGATCAGGTCGAAGGAGATGCCACCGGGGAGACGCAGCGACAACGTCGGGCTGAAGTCGAGGTACCCATAACAGAAATCCGTCGTCACGAGATCCTAAAAACAACCGGTGAATTGGTCATCACGCCATTGCTCTCTAGAAAAAAGTGCAGCACAGACCTGTGGTCCGAGAACGACCTCTTGGCGATGCTGCGCACTTGAAAAAAAGGACCGGCGTTCGCCCGCCGTCCGGAAATTCATGTCGCGATTTGACCCTTTCCATACCATGTGCGCTCTACCCAGGGATCTTTTCAGCGTGTTGTTGACATTGTCTCGCAAAGACGAATATACGGAGCTATGTGACGTATCGGAACTCGAGGACCACGACGTAGAGATGGAAGTACGAGAGAGCGAGGGAGGAGTTGCGTCGCATGACCGGGGTTCGCGAATAGAACATACTGAAGTAGTCCATAGTTGAGATGTATCGTCGGATATCGATATTCGTGGAGGGAATGGGGGAATCTCTGATGGCGGTAGTCCGTCTGGCTTGTAGATCCGCTCGTGTGTAAAGTGGGGCATCGTTGCAATCAAGGGCGAAAGTGCCCACGGTTTCGAAGATGTGAGAGCATGTTCCAACGTCGGATCAATAAAACTATGTTCGTGATCATCAACTTAGCATCGTACCGAATAGCGAACGCACGTACTGCATGAATTTAAGAGCTGCGCCTGAACCCCAAGGCAGTTTCAACCTCTTCTCAAAGACGTTTCCGAATAAAACGTCATCTGCCGAATACGATTGCAAGAACCGGCCTATAAAAATACGTCAACAGACGAAGCGAGAAGGGTTGTGAAAACCAATTGTGACACATACCTTGAACCTGAATGCTCCAGGTGATCCCTTTCCTGTCCTCCCTCTCGAAATATTCACTCGTCAACCGTCTCCCCCTCGGGTCGACGAAGTTCTTGACAAAGATAGCAATTTTCCCCTCGAAACGTTCTGAGACGATCGGAAACGCCTGACCTGTATTGACGATGTCCGTGATGGGCACCAGATCATCCGCAGTCGGACCGGCGAGGACACGCAGACGAGGCATGGCAGAGAGCGGCGGTGCGGTCGTGGTTACAACTCGGACGCAAGAGGGTCGGTTGATGTGAGCGAGTGTTATTCGAACTGCTTCGATAACGTTTCAGCGATAAGCAAGATTGGGGCGATCGACGGGACCTGCGCGACGATTTTAAGGGGGAAGCATGTCCCGACTCCATTGGTTACGTTAATAATACCCTTTTCGGATCGGTCCGTTGGCCGAGCTGGCGACGACGAGAGTGCATTGTCTGAACCTTTGACATGGCCCATCGAGAGCGAGATGATGGCCAGAGCGCAACTTGGCTACAAACCTCAATCGAATTAAAAATATAACCCTGATTCGCCCGTAGCACATCTTTTATCCAATCGAATCGCTGGGATTCCGTCTGCCTCGTTTCATCATTACGCAAGTTCAACTAATGTACCTTAGGGTATCAAGGAAAGTTCGCCAGTATGAACACAGCTAGATCTACAGACTCAGCAAGAGGAATAAAAAAGCCACCCATACAATGGCAAACTCGTGACGTGAGAAAAACATGGCACGAGTCTCAACCGGATAACATCAGATTTGCCGACAAAAAAGCACGCCAAACTGAAACCGGAACCCACTTGCCTTCAAGTTGGACCCACGTCTCACATTCCGCTACCCTGAAGCAACGCACCCGAAGCCAGAGACGATCTTCCATCAACTCCCACACAGCATCCATGTGAACAGCACCAACAATAGCATCCAACCCGGCCCTTGCGTTCTCGCATTCACCCATGCAGAGCTCGCCGAACTGGACACATGCACCATTTTTGCATACGTCGATCCGCACATCTCGTTCAGCATGGTCGCGGCAGAGTTGTACGTTTGCCCAAGTTCCTCGAGGCTCGTCCCATTGTTGCCACCGAGCGCCGAGGCATACAATGCCATCAGTCCCGACGTGCATGCATTGCATGCACTCGACGTGATCGTCGGTATCTGATTACCGAGGAACAGTCGATAAAACCAGAAACTTGACGGGTCGGGATTTGCGACAGCTTCAACGAAGCAATACGAATTTGTCGCTTGATTTACTTGGCAGGCGGCAGTCCGCATCAGATCGTACGCGTGCAGGGCTATAGTGTAGCAAAAACGCAAAGAATAGGTCAGGATGAAATGGAGCATCGAAGAATAGAATAGTTACCATTGAGAGTATCTACGGCCGTCGCTACTTGATTCCCAAGGTCCGCTGAGCACGATGATTCCAGCGTCGATGCAAACCAGGACATGTTCGCATCGCACTGTACTTCTGAGGTATCCGTATTGCAGGTGCCCCATATATCTGTGTTCATCGAGTTGATGTTGTTTTGGGCCTAGTAAAAACAAGTATTATTCGCATTTCCCGATAGAAAGAACGAAGACGAGAATCACCATTTCAAACCCGTGAGAGGTTGTGAGTAGCAAGGAAAACGGTCGACAGGTACGGAACGCATCTCCTTGTGTCATGTTCAAGAAAAAGTCGTAACATGAAGCGGTAGAGAAATTAGCGGCGAGCGTTGTATCGAACGGTTGAGGAAAGGGGGTGGGTAGGATTGGGTTTAAGGGCACAGTTGGGTTAGGTGTCGTCGTATCGCGAGCTATGAGATGATTTGGTGTAGATTTATTGATCAAGCGATTGCTCGCAGCCGCATGTGGCTCGTGAAGCGACCAATCCGCCATTTTCGTCCATATAGATGAGTGATCGTCGCCCGAGGAAAGGAGGTCGAAGACAGCGGGATGCACTCCAAAGCGGGTGCACGCAGCGAGGAATACGAGGGCCAGAGGGACGACAACGACTGTCCATCGGAATGAGCGGTAAAGTCTTTGTTTTGACAGCGAGGGGAGGGTATCTTCAATAGGACGGTACCCCATCTGGATCCCGTCCAAAGTAGGGGTATCCAATTCGCTAGGCGAAACTCGACGTATAGGAGGAAGCGGCGAGGGAGGTGGGGTGAACATCTTGAAAAGAGCGTGTTAAAAACGAGTGTAAAACCAAGGAACGAGTGTATCCGTAGGCACAGTGGGTATAATTTTCAGAGGACTGCCACAGGCAATTGTTCGTCGCCGAAACTATTCAAAAGGTGGATCAGTAACAACCAACGGGTATGAGCTATGTGATGCCTTACACGGCTGTTAGGAACAAAGCACAGCGTCAAAAAAGATTCCTCGGATGGCTATGACCCTGGGGTTATTCCCATCGGCGTGATTATATGAATGGGGGATGTTTTTCGGTACCTTATCTCCGCGAAATTGGCCCAGAGGGCCTCATCTCTTTAGCCGATCGGCAAAGTGCATTTTACTTTCTTGATGAGTTGGACAATACACTTAGGGTTTGACAACATAGGAAAACCTAGGTTGTTCAGGACGACAAAACCAACTCACCTTTGTAACTTCTCGTTGACTGCGTACAGCATTAGTTCAATGGTTGTGTCGAGCTGCCAGAAATACGGCAGACCGAATATGGTTCTAGTGCATTACGAGTCGACGCCGGAAGTTAACGTGATGATAAAGTTGACGTGGTTGTGACTTGAGTCACACCGCATTCCAAATTTGACAGGTGCGGCTCTTGACCGGTTTCATCAAATTCGGTCGATGGGCCCAACGTACATATATTGGAATGAAGTTTGACTGGATCCGCGCTTTTATCTTCAGGTCATCCAGATGGGAGGAGAAATGGACTGTCCACGCAGTGACCCCGCTGGCTGCGTTCACACTGGCTCGTCAAGTTCAAACGCTGGCCCATTCCACACCCAGGTTTGCCACGACACTGCCCTACGATGGTGCTGCCGGCGTCCGCCGAGTAGTATATGGACCTTCTCTTCTTCGGGCGCTGTGATGGATAATGTCCACAGAATGGAGGTCATCTGACTCCGGTGAGCACCGAGCAAGCTCCCTTTTGCTCGAGCCTGAGGATTCTTGCAATCATGATGGGACTAAAAAAGAATATTCTTTGAGAGGTATGATACCATCGCACGCCTCCTCTTTACTGATGTCAAATTCCTGGCCATGGAATATTGACGTTTCATGTTTGCAGGGCGCAGCAAATTCGGGTTCTTCTGCTTACTCGACTGATCTAGACCACTCTGCTTCTTATCAATAGGACTTAAGGTGCGACAAACACTAACGCAGCACATTAAGAAATCGCAGGCAAGTCCCGTCCGGGGTGCGCATTTCTCTCTGGCTAGCCGTCCTGGGCAAGGAAGGTGGGAAGACACAGAACAGCTCTGATCGCAGTATGTTTTCTAATCTAGTACCTCTATTCCAGGAGCTAGAAAATTGATCCGCCACCTGATCACAAATATGATTCATCAACACAATTCCAAGTTGGAGAAGTGTTTCACCTCACCATCGATGATGATATCTGTACCATTAATATACCATCCCGCACGACTACACAGCAATACTACCGCACCTGTCAGCTCGACTGGATCACCCATCCTACCCATCGGATTTCTCGAGGTCCATATTTGCCTTGCTTCTTCGAGGCCCGGCCCATGATTCAAGATCGTGTCCATGTACCCAGGACTGATGCTATTCACACGGATTCCATATCGCGCCCATTCCGCTGCGAGGGAATTCTTCAGCTGCAATAGTGCGCCTTTTGAAACGTTGTAAGATGCTTGCGGTTGTGGGAAGTTAACGCTGTGCGCAGAGATGGACGCCGTGAACACGATGCTGCCACCCGTCTGCTGTTTGACCATCTCACTGTGGATGGCCGACCATGAGGAGGCCCGTGGCGTCAGTCACTCTCACGAAACGGGGAACAAAAACCCACTTGGCGACGGCTTGTGCGCAGAGCCAGCTTCCCGTCGTGTTGACGTCCAGCGTCCTCTTCCATTCATCGAGGCTCAGCTCGAGCGCGTGCGTACACGACACGACACCCGCGAAACACAAGAGTATATCGACGCTTCCCAGCTCCACCACGGTCTGCGCGACGGCCTCTTTGACGCGCTGCTCATCCCTCACGTCAACGGCTTTGATGACGATTTTGGCACAGGAAAAGCTCGCAGTGAGTTCCCGCACCGCGGAAGCGGCGTTCTCGGGCTGGACATCCCAGAGTGAGACGCCAGATGCCCCATGTTCGAGGAGCGCCCGGGCAGCCATCATCCCGAGATTGCCGCATCCCCCTGTTACTATCAGGAGGAAACGGGCATGTGGTGCAACCGGGAAGGACCGTGGAAGAAAAGCAGATCATCAATCTGGCTATTCTTTTCCTTACAGCACAGCAACCCTTGCGGGGATGTGGATACTCACCGATGGCGTTTCCCCTGACTGCGAAACGCCAAGCAGCGCGCTCTGCAGCAGTGAGGTTTGGTGGGGGTGGGGATAGGGGTCGTGTCAGCGGGTTTGATCCCTCGGAGAGCACCATCTGCGGAAGGACGCGATCTGCGAGCTCGTCTCTCGATGTCGGTGCGGGCGCCATGTGTGAGGCTAAAGTCTAGGGTGATCCTGGAGCAACTAAACTCGAACGATGCAGGTCCGTGATGAATCAATGAGGGGGTCGTGATGGTGTCAATGGATGTCTGCTGATTATCGCTGCAGTGCTCTGGGACACTGAGCGGCAAGGTCACATGCATGGTGACGAAACCTTGAACACGGATTGGGTATCGTTTGTATCTTCTTCGTGGTAAGAATCCTTGTGGTGCTTGGTTTTCTCCCGCGGAAGCCTTCTGATTTGATCATACAGCGCCAGCCAGGGATAGGACGAATGCCATCATTTTTCGAAACACAGACCAAGCTGAGATCCAGGGTGCAGATCGAATGGATCAACTCGTTTGGTGATGCGAGTCTCAGATACAGGCTGCTCCGCCTTTCGGAACATGATCATGCAGCCTCTGACCTCGCGAGAATCTGTTCAGACAAGGGTCAACGTTTCGACTTCATCTAAACAATCACCATAGGGACCCATGAGGGATGTGGCGCACTGTTCCTGGAGAAGGGGTGTACCATTGAGCGGGCGCAGCCTGAACAAATTTGCGACACCCTGTGTCGGCATGTTCGCCGTTCGCTGAAGTTTACGACCCTGACGGTTGTGTGCCACGCCTTGGACGGCTCATTGCACGATTACCACGATGCAGTCTCGTGTCTGATGGTGGTGATACACATCCAGGATTGAATCGAGCAACTGTGCTCGACGGGGTCGCAAAGCTCGCCCGCCATTTGACAGTTTCAGCTTGAAGTTGTTTCCGTTGTTTACATCGTCCTTTGGTCATGAAGCCGCTTTTAATATTTATCAGAACATGACATTAGATGGCTCAGCTGCATCGCAGATTTGAAGGACAGAATCCACTAAGTAACCCGGTCACTCAGTGGGCGTGGTCGACTTGGTGAATATCCCACTCGGGGTTTCGTCACGCCGGTGTCGAGTCAAGTGCCCAACTCCATATGCCAAGACAAGGACATCGTACGCCGGACAACATCTCTTTCTCGACTCAATAGGCTAGACAAGACCACCCAACGTTTTGCGCTGTACAATTTTTTTTTCTTTGGTGTGGACCGTGGGAAGAACGGAGACCTTTGAATTTGATAGTCGACGGTTCGCTTTTTGAACTCTGACTTCGATCTGCCTCTCCACGCTACATCCGTCCAGCACCCTCTCGCTGTCGCCAACGCCATCTCTGAACTCGTTGCGACGACTTTTATCGTCAACAGAGCCATATCACCATCGCACCATTGACGCGTCTCGCGATCAATTTCCCTACTGCTTGACGCCTCGTATTGACCTCTCAACAACCCCCAAACATGTCGCAAGTAGCTCGCCCATCATCATCTCAACCGTGTGTTGCAGTATTTTTACACTTTTCTTTCATTTCTAACTCCCTCGGTTCCATTCGCAGACCTGCCAGTCAGAACGACTCTTCCTGGAAGAATGGCCTCCGCCCACCACCAAAAGACCTACGACCACAAACAGAAGACGTAACTGCCACCAAGGGCACCGAATTCGAAGACATGTTTCTCCGCCGCGAACTCCTCATGGGTATCTTTGAGGCAGGTTTCGAAAAACCCTCCCCAATACAAGAAGAAGCTATCCCCATTGCCCTCACCAAACGTGATGTTCTTGCTCGTGCAAAGAACGGTACCGGCAAAACTGCTGCTTTTGTCATACCCTCCCTTCAACAAATCGACATCTCCAAGAACAAGATACAAGCCCTTCTGCTCGTCCCTACTCGTGAACTTGCTCTCCAGACCTCCCAAGTTTGTAAAATCCTCGGAAAACACATGGGGATCCAAGTCATGGTGACCACCGGTGGAACTACCCTCAAAGACGATATCATGCGATTGTCAGAGACGGTCCACGTGCTCGTTGGCACTCCCGGCCGTATTCTCGACTTGGCTGGCAAGAATGTTGCCGATCTCAGCGAATGCCCTGTTTTTGTCATGGACGAAGCAGACAAACTTCTCTCCCCTGAATTCACACCCGTCATGGAGCAATTGCTCTCTTTCCTCCCTGCCGACCGCCAGGTCATGCTCTTCAGTGCAACCTTCCCGCTTATTGTAAAGGATTTCAAAGTGCGTCTCGGTTGTGTTTCGCTTTCAACTTTGTCTTACTGGCGCATGCAGGATAAACACATGAAGTCGCCGTACGAGATAAACCTCATGGAGGAACTCACACTGCGTGGAGTCACGCAATATTACGCTTACGTCGAAGAGCGGCAGAAAGTACATTGCCTAAATACGTTATTCTCCAAGGTGCGCCCGTTGTACGCTGCATGCATGTTCGCCTAGCTCACCGCCTGATAGCTGCAAATTAACCAATCAATCATCTTCTGTAACTCCACTAATCGTGTCGAGCTGTTGGCCAAGAAGGTCACGGAGCTCGGCTACTCCTGTTTCTATTCGCATGCTAAAATGCTGCAGTCGCATCGCAATCGCGTATTCCACGATTTCCGTAATGGCGTATGTAGGAACCTCGTTTGTTCGGACCTCCTTACTCGAGGCATTGATATCCAAGCCGTGAACGTCGTCATCAACTTCGACTTCCCCAAAAATTCCGAGACGTACCTTCACCGTATTGGACGGTCCGGCCGTTTTGGACACTTGGGTCTCGCTATCAACCTCGTCACGTACGAGGACCGGTTCAACCTATACCGCATCGAGCAGGAGCTCGGGACGGAGATACAGCCTATTCCTCAGATCATCGATAAGGGATTGTATGTCGCGCCTACTTCCGTGGAAGAGCCAACACCTGCTCCACAAAAGCCGCTTGCTCAACCACAACTTCAGCCGCAACAGCAGCCACAGACGCAAGCACGACAGCAAGCCCCAGCACAGCAGGGCCAGCAGGTTCAGAACGGGAGGCAGAGCAATGGACCCACCCAACCACAAGCTCCATCGCGGGGACATTCCAATCAAGCTCCATATCGAGGGACCCCTGTCGGCCGATGAAGACCGCGCTAGCTCGTAGGGATGGGTGATGTGGTCGTGGAGGGGGAGATGTTGTCATCCGATCCGCAGTCCGCTCGCAACTGAATCATGTCGTATCGCCATTCTCAGTCTTGTCGCCATCGTCGTCCAATACCGCCATCGTCACTACTTTTTTTAAGAGGGGAGTCCATTCTTTGTTCTTTCTCGGTCTATCTCTTCATCATTGGGGTCGTACGCTACAGCTTTTGGTCATCCCACCGCCCCTCTCATGTGTGTAGTATTCCCAGCCGACTCATATATATTTAGGCTACTCTGTTCTTTTCTTTGCGCTTCTAGTCTCGAAGTGATATCACTTTTCTTTTACCTCCCCTTCCTCCCCTCTTTTAACTTTGACTCCTATTGCTGTATTGTGGACCCGGATGGCGTATCGTGTGAGAAGTTGACGGGTGGTGTCTGTGGGTCGGATGATATGATGGTGTTCGGGGTGTGTTAAGGGACAAGCAACGGCCGGGATCAACTTGGTGGTTCTCGAGGAGTCTTTACTACTGTATACTTTGTAGGGCAACTTGCGACCAATCGATCCGTTGCTTGTCGAAGTGAGTGCCGTTTCTCGCCTAGAGGTCACATTTTCAAATTTGTGCTCACCCTCTTGGCCGGCCAAAGATCTTATCGGATCGACACTCCACACGCTCGCTACTCACTCCACTCAGGGGGCTGTCATACATGACAAACTGCAAGCACAGCAGCATCTGGCGGTATGTATAGACGGTGATTCTGAACGTGGCGCCACACGCGGGGTATATTGACTGCACACACGAGGGAAATTGTGTTCTTTTACTCGGCTCTTGAGGCGTGGCGAATGCATGCTAGATGAGGTCAAAAAAACATGTCATCTCGTCACTGACTCTGCGTCAAGCCGTCGCCACAAGGGCTCTCTGTCGATGGGCCGGGGGTAGCCGGCCACGGCGGAACGAAAGGTATCTCGATTGCTCTCGCTGGAAAGGTCACCTGAGTTTACATTGTCAGGAGTCCCTCGCATGACTCTGTACGTCAGTCATGGATGGGGTAAGAATGCTCAGAAGGGATCATGACTCGGATTCCTGACCGGGGCTGTTGCCAATCGATTAATCGAAGGCGCGTGCCTTCAGTGACGGCTATCGCTGGCATGAGCCCCAGTGCGCTGAAGCTCATGCGCCCCCCCAGAACGCATGGACGTAAAGACCCACTCTAGGCCACCCGCCCCGCAGTCACGGTGGGCGAAATAGTACAAAGTGGCAGTGGCAGGAAAATGATGTTGGTACTAGGGATCTTCCGCTGAGCGATGGATTACACCCTGAGTCGCACTCGGTCTGGGTCGTCGCCGAACCGAACGACTCAGTCACCGTTAACTCGGATGGCCCAGAGGGACGCGCGCGGCGCCAGTTCTGAGAGAAGCAACAGTGAGAAATATCTAAAACACTCAGTGAATACCTTAGATCTCTTCCCGCGAGCAGTTAGGATTGGTGGGCAAAGAGAGGCTGCAAGTAAAACATTTGTGGTGGCCCACCTGCCTTTGCCGCTGTTGGAGATCCAGCCCTTCGCGTAGATACTAGTATTTACCCACTTTGCTTATATTTCCTTTTATGTGACGCGGCCTTCACTCCGCTCAGTTTCGGGTCTCCAGTCTCGTACTACGACTGGAGGTAAGCTACTACAATCATTTTATTCTTTACTCATGTAGGTAGCCTTACCCATTCATTACTAGTAGGTCGTCCGCTCCACCTGAGCCTCCGCCTTCTGCACCGGCCTCCAACATTTGCGACTGTCGGCTTGCGGTGCCTACCGCCGCTGTCAGGTGCTTGACCTTTGGTATCGACCATTCAGATAGGTCCCGAGTAGCTAGATCCAGACCCACCCTGATAGCGGGATTAGCGGTCGCAGCCAAAGCGATGATTCTTCAGATTGTCCTGAGTATTTCATAATCGTCGTTTCACTCACGGGGGCTGCGTTGATAAGAGTTGGAGTTTCAGGTAACCGTATCAGATATATTGTGTTGGTCATGTGTTGTTACAGATCAAAAAGTGAAGAATTTCCCCATACTCCCCGCGTATACACAAACAAACCTTGCGCATCACCGTCATGACGATCATCGGCCGCTTCGACAAGCATGCGAACAGCGCACAGTCAAGAACAGAAACCGATTTAACTACCCCATTCTCGCGGCAGCAGGGCACTATCTAGGCAGTGCTCGCCTCAAATAGGTGCTGAAGCTCCTTCGCATCTATCCCAGGTGTCCTCGGTACGATTTTACACCGGAACGGAAGTGGTTGTCTACACCAACAAGGCGTGAGCGCGATCACGGCGTGACGGCCTCGTTTGGGTGGCATTGCTTACGTGACCACGCCGCTGGTGAATTTCGGTTCCACAGGGATCTCTTCCCCATTCTCGTCCCTGGCCTTCTCTATCCTGAACACGGCCAATACGTTGACAATCACGGACCACACGGACGTGTCCGCAAAGTGTTTCCCCGCGCACATGCGCCGGCCGAACCCGTAGGCGATGTTTTCAATGTCATTAGGTTTAAGCGTACCGTTCTCGTTGAGGAATCGTTCTGGGATGAATTCATGGGGATTCGGGTACTTGGATTCGTTGTGAGCCATTGACCTAAAATATGAAGTCGTCCCACTTGAGTTGAGCTGCAGAGAAGAGGGGGGAAAACTGACCAAAGATTGGCAATCACAATGGCTCCTGCAGACATGCATCAACTCACGAAAATCATGCCAGAAGGACTCCAACACACCTTTCGGGATGTGGTATCCCGCGTAGATATCGTCTTCGACGACGGCGTGTGGGACCGCTTGTACAACGAATAAAGTAAGCAAGGGATTGAATCCACAGAGCAGCACGTACACAAAGGGACGACGGGAGTGTACCTTAGTGTCTCCCGAAGAACAGCGTCGATGTATGGCAACGATGATCGATCTTCAATCATCGGCAATCTGTTTCTACCCACCACGGAATCGATTTGTGCTTGGGCCTTCTTCTGCACTTCAGGGTTCATCACCATCATGAGCAGGAACAACAAAATGACAGAGTTTGACTGTTTTCCACCTATTTAGTGACTGTAACGCGGGGACAAGGTCTCAAATGCACAGACCGTATCAGACGCAGCTAAGAGTCGCAATGAGACCAAAACACGATTTAAAACATGCATTATTCACCTATGAAGCCCGTCGCGGCTGCTTGGGATAGGTCCTTCATCCACTCTGCGTCGGCTACGGTGCCCTTCTCTTCCGCAACTTGGAGAGCGTCGAATACCATACACGGAACAGTGGTGCCAGCGGACTAGCACAGCAATAAACTTGTGCTCGGATCACCAAACATTCCCTTACCGACTTCCGTAATAAAGAGTACTGAAATGGTTGTTCAATGTATTGCTTAGAGAACGCCTTGGCAATCGCCATGTCCCGTTTGAACGACATGCCCGGAAACCAGGACGGAAGTTTTAAAACTAAATGC
>JBBPOD010000094.1:0-33406 GCA_038091255.1 Tylopilus intermedius | reverse complement strand
ATTCTGGCTTAGGTCAAGCAAAGAAAACCGCCTCACTCGGGCTCAACGAAACGATCTCAGCCGTATGTGATAAGGTTGTGGATTCTCTACCTCGCTCCCTGAAGCGGATGTGTGAGTGGTCTGCACGTTCTTATTGGTTCTATTAGTTATCGTCCCCTACAGCCTTGTTCGAAGGCCTGGCTGGATCAGGTGCCGACATCGATATTGTACGTGTTTTCTTTCCCAAGGTATCGATGCTCAGGGTTCGTCAGATATTTGATATTGAGGATGAATTGGGACGAGCCCGTGAATCTGAAGATCATCCAGATCGTATCATTATCGAGCCCTCTCAGAATCCTGGTCTTGAGCGCCGAGTGTCCCGCAGATCAAGCCGTCCTTCTACGGGCTCCCTCCGCCCGGCGCAACCCCCGTCGCCAAAGGAACGCGAGATGGATCGACCATCGCTACGTTCACATTCCCCACAGCGGACCAATGGACATCAACACCAGACGTCTGCACCCATTTCTTTCCACAGACGACTGACTCCGTCGATCCACAAACATGAAGTCGCACAGAGCCCGCTCGCTCAAGTCTTTCAACCCATCGTTCTTGACGAACCGCAGCAAGACGGCACCTCTGACAGCGCGAGTGGCGGTGGTAATATGTCAGTATTTTTGCCACACCCGCAGCTCAGTTATGGCCCCGCGACGCGCCGCCAACTGGCGTCACTCCACTCTGTGTATAAGCGCCCGAGCGAAACGTCATCAGGTCGACCGGCGGTTCCGCCGCTGGATACGCGCGATCTGGCTCCGGCTGGATCATTTTCTGCGTCCTCTGATAACATGAACCAAGAGGGTCAGGAGCGGAACATTGCGACGGCGGGGCAGGTTGAAGAGCTTGTGGAGGAGAACGGAGGGATGACCGAGTGGATGAAACGAATGGAGGGGGTCGAACGAAGACAGCAGCGCATCGAGGAATTACTTGTCCAGCTTCATGCGCAGTTGCGGCAATAACGATGGCGAGAGGAGCGTGGTACGGGCCGATTATCTGGCGGAGTGATATACTACAATATTCCTGGTTCGAGTTCATAGAACGACTTATGTCGACACAGTACTTTAATCTTGTATATGTCCCATATTATTGTATGACTCTTTTTTCACATTCCAGACAGTATCGTCGCTGAAGTACTAGCAGGATTTTACGGATACAAGTACACACGGAAAGCGGCTTCGGTCAGCTAATATATCCGGGTGAGAGGGAAAAGAAAGCTTAAAAAATGACAAGGAGGACAAGAGTGAAGATGATTGATAATTTACCACCAATGCCGTTTGCGGAGGAAGTGGGGGCAAGAAGAAAGATAGCAAAAAAGAGGGTAATCCAAATGGGGAGCAAAGGGAGACAATGTCCATTTAGCCCCATCGCCGAGGTGGTGACGGCCCATCCCAGCGACCTCGATCCTCTTGGCCCGGACCACCCGGTGCGCCGCTACGATGTCGTCCCCATCCAGCGTCCACCGGCCGCCCCACAAAATCCGCGCCACGCTCACCGCTGCCACTCCGTCCACGACCGCGACCGCGACCTCGCCCACGCCCGTTCGGCCACCCACCGGATCTCTCATCGCGGTACCGCGCGTCTGCTGGGCCCGGGCCGTCGTCGCGGTCATATCGCCCCTGGCCGAATCCACCGGCTCGCGGACCGGAGGGGGGCTGGTGTAGGGGGCCTGGCCCGTGTGGGGAGGGCATACCCGGTCGAGGCGGCGTTCGCGTGTGTGGGGGGCCAATGAACGGGGGCGCGCCGGGCGCGGACGCGTTGTGTGGACCAGGCGGGAAGGCGGTACCTGGCCCTTGACCGGGAGGAGGCGCTGGGCCAGGCAGCAAAGGAGTCATGCCTGATGCGGATGGGACCGGGAATCCGGGCCAGTGTGGTGGCCCTGTCGGCATCGTTGGCGGTACGGGTGGGTGTGGGTGTGGGTGTGTGGGTGGGGGCGGATGGGGTGCGTGTGCAACGTTGGCCACTGCGGTGGCGAGTCCGCCAGAGATACCTGGGATACCGCCATTGCCAGATGACAGTGTACGAAGAATTCCCTGGATTTGCTCAGGAGTGAGAGCAGCCACCTCGGCTGCAAGCGCAGAGTTGGCGAGCTGCGGGTAGGCCTGGAGGGCCGCTGGGAGCGATGGGACGGGGGCGGGGACTGAAGATGGGAGTACGCTGAGTACCAAAGGAGCAGAGTTGGCAGGTGGCGGAGCAAGTTTACCCCTGATAAGGATCCAGATACCAATCACGTAGTTGTTTTGGCGAACTTTGGGCAGCCGCAGTTCGTCCAGGAGTTCGATGAAGTCCGGTAATGGCATACTTGACAAAAGCGGCACAATATAAAGCTCTTTTCCGGGCTGATAATCCTTGGGTTGATGGCCCCATGGGAACACCAATCCATGACGACTGCAGATGAAGCGCGTTAATTGAAACGCCCATGGTTTACGAGTCACCTGATGGACTTACTTTTTATGCAGCAGAAAGTCGCTAAATGTCTGAAGCATGCTATCGCTCCCTTCAGGAGAGAATGCACATGCAACGAGTTCCTTTTGCGGATTCAGTCTAGTCTGCAATAGGAACTGTGCAGAATTTTCTGTCGGCACCCGACCGTCGATCCGGAGCGTATCAGATGGGAAAAGCGTCCCCCAAAGAGGGGAATCAGCACCCAAAGTCCGACCCCCAACTTGGCGGGCAACAACAGACGCCAACTGGGGAATGGAAGAGTCCACAGGCATGGCAACCTAGAACGGAAATGAGGAACAATACACTTTGTGAAATGAATCCAATGCTCACCTTGCCAACCCATATTGGGGGGGCGGCAAGAAAGGCTGCTTCTGGGTCTTGGGATCGTTCGTCTTGGGGAACGTCCGTCTCTTGGTCCTTTTCCAAGAACATGTCGAAATCTTGATCGGTTGCCTCACGGGGAATAGCATCCACCTCAATTGGGTGACTTCTGCCCTCCTGCTCCTGCTCCTGCTCCTGCTCGGGTTCAGGTTCCGGTCTTTTCACTATCTCTTGTGAAGCGGGTTCTGATTTGGGAGATGCCCATAGTGCATTTAGATCAAAGGATGCGCGCGCGGGAGTTTCTAGTTTGACGAGTTGTGTTGGCGAGGCGGGAACCACAGGGGACGGTTCGGAAGAGGACGGAATTATCAAAGGTGGCGGCGGCGCTGGCTCAGGTGGAGCTGGCGCCGGTGGCTCGGATTTGGAGGGTAAGACAGATGCTTCTAAAGCAGGGGTAGGCAGGTGGTCACTAAAGGTGTCTTGAGGAACGGGCTCGTCATCCAAGTGGATGAGGTCTGCGATATCCAACTCTGGCTCGGAAGAAGTCTGGAGCTCGGGGGCCGACGGTGCGAACAGCGGGTGAATTGGCGGCCTGATGCTGTCACCTGAAGGCGAATAACCGTCGTGGTGGATAGGAAAGGAACCACCCCACGTGGCGCTTTGTGGTACAACGGGCGATTCGGGCGGAATTGACCCTTGCGAAATCGAACCCGCTCTCTCTCTCTGATGCTGCTCGGCGGCCTTTAGTCTGGCTTGCCGTTCTCTCTCCCGGCGCTCCTCTTCCCTGCGCTCTTCTTCTTCTTTTTCACGCTCCTTTTCTCGTTGGCGCAAGAAGGTTGCTGACTCCCCATTAACGTCTTCAATGTCTTGCAAACCCTTGTGTGTAATCTTTGCGCGGGGAATAAGCGTCTTCTGGAGAATGGAATGTTCCAGGGCTTCTTTCTCGGCGAGCTTTATGGACTGTTTCGTTTCCTCGTTAGCCAGATCGGTGGAGCTCATTTGGGAGAGCTCTTTTGCAGAGATAGTGGCGTAGCATATGCGCTTGTGAATAGCGACACGATCAGCCTGGGTCAGGTTGAACGTTAGCATACGGAAACGTTCCCTAGTGCAAAAAAGTGACTCAGTGAGTCTGTGATGTGGACGACAAACGATACTTACTTGTACTTGGGTCCGACACCCTGTTTGCCATGTTTATCAGGTTCTCCATATAGCTCGTAAACACATTGTTCGAGCTCCGAGGAAAAGACGTCCGCTTCGTCTTGCAATCGTTGCTTGTCATCGTCGGTAAGCTCCTTTGCTTGCAAATCGACCTTGTTGCCCGATCGGTCGTCGCTCTCGACTTGAGGGTACCGAAGAAAAACGGGACGAAACATATCTCGGAGTTTTCCAAGGCAATACTTTCTCGCCGGGTCCTCGTCTATGGAGACAGGGGCATCTGAGGACTTTTTGCGTTTGGGTTCCCGCGCTTGATGCGAGATGCCTGATTTGCGTTTACGATGGCTGACAGTGGCAGGTGACGCTCTCCTGTCCTCTGAGAACGGAGGGCTAAACTTGCGAGCACTTGGGTCATTGTCGGAATGATCCGAATCCGATGCATAGACTGCGTGTCGCGTCCGACGCTGCAAGTGCCATTCATCGGCAAGTATATCGCAGGAGAACGAGAAAGCACACACCCTAGCTGGCCGTTTCCCTTTTACTGCTTCCGGCGCAGCCACGTACTCGTCTTCGCTATCAGGGTCCTCCTCCGATTCTGAGGGTGATAACGCGGGGGGTGGCGTTGGAAGCTGTATAGGCTCCTTGGAGCCGTCATCATCGTGGAGAACATTGATAACATCCGGATGGGCTTCTGGTACTTCCCACTGCACTGGAGACAATCGGACTGGTCAGCACACATCGCCAAAGCACGACGAAAGCGGGCAAAGAACGAAAGAACGAAAAACGATCTGGGGCTGAACGAATGCGCCCTGTACGACTGGGCACTTAGTCTGGTCGTGGGCGTCTACGGGTCGTACATGGCGCTCAAACTACTGGGGCTCATACCAGATCGTCAGACTCAACAGGCATAGTTGCGCGCCAATAACGTAAAGTCTGTCAGCTTGTGAAGATGCAGAGCGCCGCGATGGGGCTGCAGACGCATGGACACGACCGTTATGACAGCAACCATCATGCGAGGGACGGATGGTCTGGCAGAGAAAGCGCGAGAATAGGTGCCTCAGACGACGGATAGCGAACAAGTTGTAGGGGTACAGAACTCATATCGATATACATTGTGCAAGGGCGGGAGTGCCGCGCAGTGTCGTAAAAAAGCAATTGGGGACCGGTGACACTCACTGATCGTGCGTCGACCGGTATGTTCGGTACAAGTAGGACAGATATACACCACTGCGAAAAAATAAGAATGATAAGCAAAAAAAGACAAAGGCGACAAGAGAGAACGTACCAATATCTTCAGCTTGCTCTTCACTGAGCTTTACACACCGAAAATGAAACCTGCGTGTTGCGCCGTGAGGATATGAGAGGGTGGTAGGAGAGGGGTGCGCACCAATCGGAGCAAACAGAACAGTAGACCATGGCAGAGCCATCATCGGGCTTATTGCATAGACAGTAGGTGTCGCTTTTGGCGTGCCTTGCGTCGGTTGTCGGCTTGGTTTGTGCCTTTGATGATCTTGTTCGGGCTGTGCTGGACTTGTTCTCCTTTTCGATGTCACTCACAGGGTCATCTGACTTTGCAACCTTTTCTTTTGAACGGGTTTGAATCTCCTTGGATGTCGATTTCGTCCTTGAGCGGGCGGGCATGACGACGAGTCGAAGGACAGGAGGAGTTGAAACTCCGACCTTTCCGTTGTGGCACACACGCACATGACCGCGAAGTGTGTAACATGCCCCGCTTGTACAGGGTCGCACTCATGTTTTTTTTGGGGGTTCGCTCGCCAGAAGGTTCGCTCGACGTCGCCAACGGTGAGCCCACCTCAACGACCCTTCCCTCGAGCAATCTTCACCATTCACGTGCCAAATGAGGCACCGCGTGGCTGGTTCATGGTACATTTGAATTACGAGGCAGAGTCGGATATATAGCTAATCAAGGACCTCGTGCCAAATGGGGCGATCAAGGGCCTGCTAGCGAGTGCGCCACTCCTGATCGCAATGATTCGGGTGTGACCAGGCTGCAGGGCTATGCCAACGTCGGCATGGACAGAAGCGGGCAAGGATGCCCCGTATCTCTGGCGGGGGTCATCAAGGATAACCATCCAGCGACCGCGACGCCCGTGTTCGTGTCACATTGCATTGACTCCGAGACGTCATAGAGTATGTATAGTCTCCGTCTCTCCACCTCCCACGGGGCTTCCCCCTTTGTACCGGAGCCCACGTTGCTGCCGTGAGTGTGATCCCTGTTGTCATTCCTACATCCTATCCATTTCCCGTCGCCCGTCCGTTCCTTGTCTTTCCTTTTCCCCATCCCCATCTTCCTTCAGCACCCGCCTGGCCCCTCGCTGGTTCGAAACCAGTGCAGGATCGACCATCAAGGCATTGTCCGGTGAGCTTCCTTCATTTCCCTCTAGAATTTCCGCCCCTTCTTTGTCTGCCACATGCATATACTTTCCCGCCGGCTTCCTGTGTCTTTCCTCTTCAGTCTGGCATGTGTCTTCTGCGATAACATACTAACCTCTCCTGTACTCTATATCTCCTACGGCCCGTTATTGTTGTCGTACACGTTCCCACCATCCACCTACTTTCCCGTCCACCACCCCAGCCATACCTCTTCCCTCTCTTACCACATTCCTTAGTGTCGCGCTGATCGTGGCGTACATGCGGTCAATGCATGGCTGTTCTCGCCCCACCTAGCCCATCTAAATCGCACCCTTTCACTCCCTTCCAGATGGCTTCACACCTCCGTAGCAATCTCATCTCGCAGCCCATCCCGCTCGTGCTTCCCTCGCGCGGTGTGGAGTCGTCCTCCTCCCACCCGTCGACATGCCATCACCCGCCCGAATCCTCGCAGACGACTTTCAGGCAACGCATCCGATCTTCGCTAGAACAAGGTCTCAAGGCTGCCACGCGGTCAAAGGCTAAGGCCTCATCCCGTGATGATGACTTTGAACCCATCTCCACAAAACAGACTGACAACGTTAAGCCTTCGTCTGGTGACAGCGTTACGGCGGACCCCGACTACGACAAGGTCAAGCCGAGCATGTTCAAACGATTTGAATCCAAGGTAGTGCCCCGACGAGCTGGCCGTAGCTCTGCCGCACCCTCATCAACTCCGACCGTATCCCCCGCTGACCAGAACAGGGTCAGTATGGAGCATGTAAACAATGCGGAGAGTTATGGTCAGCATCGCGTGGCAGGCTGGGCGAGTTTCGTTACCCCTTCCCTGCGACAGGCCTCGGTGTCCTCGCCTGCCGTCCACCTTTATGCACATCCCACACCACCTTCAAATTCTCAGCCAGCCATGATTGTTTATCCAACTTCAAACCCTACGACAAGTTCTACTGCGCGTGACCGCGCCCGTAGAAGCACTATGCAACCTACGGTCAAGGAAATTAGTGCGCCACAGCCTCTAACACCTCGTCGGGAACATAGAAGTGGTTTAGGATCTCCAGAACGGAATGGAACAGCGTCTCCGCGATCTGGTAAATCCAGACCCTCCCTCATATTCACACCACCTCCGCCCAGTGCTCGGTCTTCCATCGACACCCCTCGAAAGAGCAGCGATTTGCCAACTCCACCCGATTCCCCCAGTCCGCCACCAGGTGGAAGAGGGCGGTTGGGGACGGTGGCCAAATGGCCAGGGGCCACCAGCGCAACGCAACTTCCTCTGAACAGCCCGCCGTCGTCTCCCACACCCAGCCGTGCAGCGAGCCCTGGTCAGGCTCGCACACCAACGAGGCGAGTGACTCCAACTTCTCACCGAGGCTTTATTTCTGCCTCGGCTAGCCACCTACCTACAAGTCCCTCGACATCCCCCACAGCAAATAAGCCACTGTCGGGCGATACCCCACGACCACCCCTCGACTCTGTAACCCGATCATCCATAGACAGCTCCCGAAGATCATCAGCAGATATTATTCATAAACCATCTACGGAAGCACTCAGACGGGGCTCTATGGACACCCAACGGCGCCTAACGGCATCCCCTTCCCGGCCAACCTCCCCATCTTCTACTGTACGATCCCGTGCTACTTCTCCAACGCAAAGACATGTCTACAATCGAAACTTGAACGCATCTGTGGCCTCGTTGAGCTCTCCTTCAACTCCTGAACAACGTGAACTGATTCGCACCGCAACCTCGCTGTTGTGCAAGGAGTTACGTAAACCACCACCACACTTGGCACGCGGCGAGCACGCAAGGGAGTGGGCCGAAGTGGAGGTCCGATTGCAGCCATTGGTGCGACTCGAGCGCATCTGGGGGAAAAGCGGAGCTCTGCCAGGTTCTAGCTCGAGCCAGATCGGCGTTGCTGGCTTGGGAACCTTGCTCGTAAGCAACGCTGGAGAGGAGAGAGAAAGGAAGCTATTTTACGAAGCGCTCAGGGATGGAGTGGTTCTATGCCAGTGAGTATGTCATTCCTGGAGGAGGAGTGACGGGTTACACTTTTCCTCCTAGGCTGGTGAACAAACATGTACCGTCTGCTATTCCGAGAATTGATCCACGAGAAGACGGCCTCAAGCGCTGTAGCAACATTACCAAATTTCACGCGGCGTGTTCTTCTCACGGTGTACCTTCTGATGACCTCTTCTATTGCGACGACCTTATTGAAGCAACTCCTGTGGGCCTATGTCGCGTGGCAAGGACGATTATCTCCTTTTTACAGCTATCTGATGCACCGGCCGTAGACCGGAACAAAATATTGTCAGGCAACAAACCCGCCGTCGCCGTAACAGTTAATAGCACCCCTTATTCCCAACCACCCCCCTCTCGTGCCGCTTCGTCAACGCCTAATTCAATACAGCAGCGATCGGTATCTCCACTTCCTGGTGTCGGCAGGAAACACTTGCTGCCGCCAGAACCAGTTCTTCCTCCTTTACGATCAGAGAGCCCTCAGTCGGGATCCTCATGTGATACGGCACGTAACATCAGCACATCGCCAGGGAATAGTGGCCCAGAAAATGACGACGTTCCTTCCATTACTTCGACTCCTAAGTCCCCCCCGCGAACTCGCTCCAAATCAAAGCATAGCGATGACGGTGGCGATGGTCCTGATCCCAATTCCCTTGACTTTCCAATACGCGAATCTCAATCCTCCAGCCCTACGCTTGGTGATTATGGTCACGAATTTCCGTTAAGACAGTCAAGAACATCTAGCAATATCACAGAGAATACCACGTACTCCAGCATCTTCGATATTCGCCGCAATAGCAGTGCCCAAAACAAGTTTGGAACCGTCAGGACCGTCACCACCGAAGCCACGTCACTTGGCTCAGAAGTCCCGTCCTTCACCAGGACGGAAGCTAGCTCTATAGCCGCGTCCCTGGCAGAGGAAATGGCCAGGAGGCGCAGTATCAGTGGGGACGGCTCCCGAACGAGAGACAGACGACCCAGTGAACCCGCCACTCCGGACCTTGTCAGTCTGATCGAAGAAGAGGAGAACAGCGCTTGTGGATCAAGCTCCCGTGAGACCGCTCGAGCCAAGGGTGAGGGCCAACGGCACCGTGAAGCCGACCAAGTTCGGGTTCGACTCGGAAAAGGCAAGTGGCCAGACGACTTTATAGACGCTTTCCAAGCCAGTTCTTCCCGCGCTATTCCCATCCAGACAAAGACCAACCGGGAAGAATCACCTCTGTGCTGCAACCCTTCTTCGGCCTCTCCATCGCGGAAGCCATACCTCGGCGGGGTTTCACGTCCTAATGATGGTACCGATCCGATCCCAGCCTCCCCCCGCCGACCCAGCCACCGCTCTAGGCATAGCGTTGAATCCGCACTCATACCAAAAGAGTCTATCTTACGTCGCGACACCAGTCCTGATAGTCCCACTCCAAGTTCACCTGGTTCAAAAGTTATACTGCGCCGCTCAAGCACGAGAAATGGCGCACGCCGCAACGGCATATACATACCACGTGGCAACTTGGACGATCCAGACAGAGAAGGTAGTTCGTCCGCGGTACCGTTCCCAAGGGCAGCTTCTGGAGAATACAGCGCCCGAGCATCACCTTGCCCTGACTCACCGCATAGTCCAATTAGCCATTTGGATGGGTCCCGCATACGTGGTCGACTCTACAGTGAGTTGGACGACCCGAAGATTAGGCAACGCAGCCGGCCGAATTCTTATGATGAGCTTGGGAGGCAACGCCATTCCAGGTATGTGAACATTGTGATCCTCAGACACCTGAATAACAAATATGCTAGTGATCTTCTCGGTCGCGAGTCGATGGATGGTAGTATGGCACGTCAGACGATTGTGGTCGAAGAAGAGGGCAAGGCGGCTGTCCGACTCGTGAGTTGTGTCCGGACTTGTCACATGCGCCTACTAATGTGTCACCGCTTGAAGCAACTAGGCAACTGTATTGGTCGTGGCCAATTTGGAATCGTCTATCGGGCATTGAACCTGACCACGGGTCAGATGGTGGCTGTTAAGCGCATTCGACTGGAAGGTTTGAAAGAAGATGAGGTCATGCAACTCATGAAAGAGGTCGACTTGATGAAGAGTTTGTGGCACCCAGGCATCGTGAAGTACGAGGGCATGGTGAGAGACGAGGAATTCTTGAACATCGTCCTTGAGTGAGGAATCTCGTTCCGAACTAGCGCCTCTCGTTGCTGACTCCTCTCAAGGTATGCGGAGAGCGGGTCACTCGGGCAAATGATAAAGGCCTTTGGGAAGCTGAACGAACACCTTGTCGCCGGTTATGTTGTCAAGATTTTGGAGGGGTTGCACTATCTTCACAAATGCCAAGTTGTACACTGCGATCTCAAGGCTGCGAATATCCTCACGACCAAGACCGGAAATATCAAGCTGTCAGACTTTGGTGTCTCTCTCAACCTCAGGGCGATGGAACGCGAACGTAACAACGTGGCTGGCACGCCAAACTGGATGGCTCCTGAGGTGATCGAACTCAAGGGCGCCTCGCCGAAATCGGATATTTGGTCCCTAGGGTGCACTGTCATCGAGCTTCTCACTGGTCGTCCTCCATACGGAGACATCATGAATAGCATGACAGGTTGGTGTCGTTCCCTTTATTGATCGTTCAATGAGATTGACTTGTTTCGCTAGTTATGTTTCGAATCGTCGAGGATGAGATGCCGCCTCTACCAGTGGACTGTTCCGACGCGCTGCGAGACTTTTTGCAACAATGTTTCCACAAAGATCCATCACTGCGTCCAGACGCCGAGATGCTCTGTGAGCACCCATGGCTCAAGATGAACTGGGATGCGCTCAAGGTAAGTCAACTACCTTGTGAGGCAAGCGACATCACATATTATTCCATCAGGAACTTCGTCCTCAGGACAGTATCCCATTCCTTCGCCGTGTCAGTACCGACGTCCAAAAGACTGATATCGCCAGGGTGCTCGCCAATATTGACCCGCCTATCAAGGAGGCGTTATCACCGGAGCCTCCTGTAGGGGAGGAGCCAGGTGTCCCGCAGCAGGGTCTCCCTTTCGGATCCATCTCACCTCTACCCGATGATACCCAGTTCTCGCTTCGTGACCATACCTTTGTGAAGACCATCTTTGGGAAGGGTGAGCAACCGTCCCATCTGTATCTCTGCTCAACTGAATGAACGTGCGGCAGCGATGATCTGTAGAGTGTGCCTTGGGAGCGTGAAGAAGAACGCAGTTATTTGCGATCGGTGCAGCCTTATAGCGCATTCCAAATGTGCGCCAGATGCAGCGCCGACTTGTGACCTCCGGTCACAGTTCCTGTTGTATGCGCAGTTCGCGGAGATGGGCAACTCCAACGTGTTTCACCCCTCGCATGATGGCGCAAATGCATCTTCTCCGCCTGCACCCACATCGACAGCGGTGCCGCCGGAAGTTTTGTGTTCGCAACCCAACACCGATCCTACCTCGTCCACTCCCACATCGGGGCCGCCGCTGCCTCCGAAATCCGCGGCAGCATTCAAAATCATCTCTGGCTTTGGACGTTCACGTTCATCTCTATCTGTGTCTCGTCCGTCTGGCTCCCCACCGCCGGTTCTTACAGTCAACGCCGAAGACAAGCCACCAGAGCGGAAATTGACCAAGCCGCGGCCCAACACAAGCTCGCACGAGAGACCCCTATCCGAGTCTAGTAATGGCACTGAGCCAAAGAGTATCAAGACAATGGATAGTCATTCCAGTCGACAAGAACCGAGACGATCCTTTTTTTCTATCATGGAGCCAGACTCGGACTCGCTGCCTCGGACCAGTCAACGTCCGCCTGAAGGTGCAAGTTCCTCTCGAATCGTTTTGAACAGTGGTTCTGCGCCTGAAAGAGTGGGGCTGAGTGTCCCTGGCGCCTTGACGACCGGGGATGTTGACCGCCAGAAGAAACGAAATAGCGAGAAGCACACTACCTGTACGATTCAATGATCTCACTCCTTTACGATCCGCTGCAGTACACATCTTTTGACTCATCGTTCCTTGCGAGCATTTTTCGCACTATTGTACAAACTTCGTATTAATGTAGCCCCACTGGCATGCTTGTCATCTTGCGCGAACACTCGGACAGTATCCTGCTTGTGTCTTGTAACCTCGTTCTAACCGTAGCTCATGCTTGACTTGACCGTGACCTGTATCCGCATACGCGATCACCTTGGCTATCGATTATTTGCCTTGAGTCAGGATGGGTGATAAATTGCGAAAGCCAGTGACATCGCTACTGCTGCCCACCTTTCCGACCCTGGCTGGCAAGGTACAGTGCACCGGTATCGCCCCAGATCTGATAGCGGACAATCTTATCCTGCTCGTCAAAATCCAGGACATAGGTAAACGTTTCATCCCAGCTTTCGCGGGTGGCGATCCAGGTAAACGTCGCCGTGCCCTTGACGGACGCCTTGCGCACCTCGTCGTCGACGATGTACTCCGAGAAGCGCATGTTCTCGTATGTAATAAGGGCGGCGACGACGTCAAAGTAGCGCCGCACGCCGTCGAGGCCAGTGAATGGGCTACCCAAAAAGGGGGCGAGGCTGGGCACTCCGTGTTCGAGCACTTCGCAGGTCCGCGTGGTCGAGAAGTGTGTGATGAGCGTGTCTATGGTCTGTTTGTGCGCAAAGGCGTCGCAGAAGCGACGTGCAGCGTCGGCGAGCCGCTGTCGAGACATGAGGCACTTTGTTTGTTTTTGGTAATCATACTATGTAAATAAATTCAAGGGTCGAACTTGCCAACTCTTTCTTTCCCTGACTGACTTGCATGGTGCCACACCAGACCGACAAGCTTGGGTTTCCGCGTGTTCTGCCAGTGTGCGTCCTTGTCTTATGCTCCGCTTCCGGTTACCTGGCACCGGCAGCTCTCATGATCCTTCCGTAGTAGATACCCCTCCATGGACGACGACGCGCGCTGCATCGAACGCCGGGCGAAACGGACGCTCTCGCGCGCGGCTCAGTACGACACCCAGATCAAGGACCTCGACGTAAGCCACCCCCGAATCCTTTGTTCGCCACTCACGTCCACCCCCCCAGAGCAAACTGCGCGAACACCTCGGCAACTTCAGGGCGATCGAGTCGTCGATCAAGGGTGCACTGGCAGAACTCAACGTGTGTATACGATCCCCCGTGCTGATGGCAGACCCCCGCCGTTGACCTCGCACAGAGAAATATTCAGCGGGCAGACCAGGCGTTGAACGCGGATATACCCAAGCTACGGGACGAGCTGCAGGACTCGTTGGTTATCCTCCAGGATCTCTCGAGCACGCTGCCCCGCATCCGGTCCCGCGTCGCCAACATTCGTCATGCGTACGACTCTGGTCGGACGAAGGTGCGTCGTGGTGTCCGCACGTGGGGACACAACCGCTGAGGGGTGTGCTAGGCGCAGGAGCTTGTGTCGAGTTTGATGTGGCTCAACACGGACTTTCGTGAGCGGTGGCGACTCATCATATTCACCGCTTCCGCGCCCGTATCTTGGCGGTGGAAGGCTCTCATGCGGATTTCGTTCTCCGTTTTCATGGTGACCTTTCTATGGATTGCTTGGGTCGCCATGAGCGGTGCTTACCGAGCACATCGACAACGGCTGGTTTGGGGTGAGAGGCTCATGTCATGATCAGGTAGCTATGCTGTTGGCCACTCGGATCATATGCTCTTTATGTTTCCTCCTTTCATGACTGGATTATTGACACTCGAAGCGATGCTGCACTGTACAATATTAACCATCGTCGGATGCTCTGCCTCGTCTCGCTATCCAAGGAATGGTACCTTATGATACCGCTGTTGTAGACGTAGATGTATCTATTCTGTATTGTAGAATCACAAGACAATGGATTGTACTGCGCAGGCGTTTGGGTCCAACCTGGACGATCAAATCACGAGTCGAAAGGCCGTCGAACCCAGAACAAATAGTTGCACTCTGCAGCACCCCAGGGAGTCGCCCCACGGGACATGAGTTTCCAGTCACCATTCCAAGGTGCGTATATGAGACCGCGCACTTCGGCCTCTGTCCGTGTGGGGAGGCCATGCTCGTACGTGCGTGATATCCACGGCTTTCCAGGAGCTTCTGGGTTCGCTGATGGTGAAGAGTAATTCAAGAAAAATGACACGAGTTCCGAAGGGTTGATGAACTTGGCGTGCGTATGCGTCCCAACCGTGACCCACCGCAGGACGTGCTCCGCTGCCAGAATGGTCAACAAGTACGACAGCGGCGTGCGCGCGATCGTCGACAAGAACAAGTGGCCGCCCGGCTGCACAGACCCCGTCAGCCTCGCTGGACGCACGCGCGCGCACAAGTTCGTGCTGAGATGCGCACCTTGACGAGCTCGGCGCAGGTCGAGAGGAACCCCGCCGGGTTGTCGACGTGCTCGAGGACCTCCATCGAGCACACGACGTCGTACCGCGTCGGCTCCTTGACGAGCGCCTCAGCGGACGTGTTGCGGTACGCCAGCGCGCCGGTCGTGACGGCCGCGGTCAGCGCTGGGTCAGCGAGTGCGTGCGCGGACGCGATGCCAATGTTGGACTCGGAAGCGTCGATGCCGAGCGTGCGCGCGCCCATCCGGGCCAAGCTCTGCCCGTGGCCTCGTCAGGTATACCCGTTGGTGCGAGAGAAAGTGAAGGTGGGTGTCACCTCGGAGAGCAGTCCACCGCCACAGCCGACGTCGAGGACGGCGAGCCCGCGAAGCACGTCCCGTCTGTGCTCCATGCTGCGTCCTACTAGTTCGCCTTGTTCCTCGTGGGTGATTTCGACCAGTTTTTCGCGGATGTACTGTGCCCTGGTCGGGTTCATGCGGTGGAGGAGTGCAAATTCGCCATGTTCGTCCCACCAGAGAGCAGAGAGACGCGAAAAGTGGGCGATTTCGTCCGCATTGATGCTCGACGCGGTTTGGAGGGAACGTACACGCTGAGTTGCACGACGAAGAACGGTGGAGAGCATCGTCTAACTTGAATGTAGATGATGGTACGAATACAAATATCACGACTCTCCGTTTAGCACAATAGCGTCAGACTGCTCCGTCTCTCCTCGCCACTCTCCGTCATACCCCGGCCAGCTTCCCTGTTCCCACTGACCTCCCTGTGCGCCATTCATTCCGCCGTTCCCCATCCTACTAGTAGCAGCACCCATACTCTCAGCCATCACAAAGTGCATCAGCTCCTCCTGCGACGGCGGATGGCCAAAACTCGTTTTCCACATGTTTCCCAGCGCTTCCCACGATGACGGCGACGTCGCATCAAACGTGCTGATATCAAATTGGTCAAGACCCGGCTGCTGCTCCTGCGTCGCTGGGCTCGGGGTATCTGTTTCAGTACTCTGCGCAGATGTACTTGCAGCTACCAATCCCAACGGTTCAGATACAGGTATACGATTCCCAGCGGTAGGATCTACAGACGAGTCCATCGGAGCTAGTGTTTGCGTGTCTTCGGTAGACGCTGACCTGGAAGGCGAAGCAGTAGTTGCCCTGAGATCCCGTCCAAACTCGTCCTTGTCGTGTGCGCCAGTAGGCGGTGTTTGGCGATTGGTGTCTGGGTCATCTAAAGGACGACGCGGTAGACTATGTGGCCGCACGTGTCGTTGTTCTCCCTGCCTGCGCGGGCTGCGCGAGCGACTATGTCTTGGACGCGGTAGGGGGTTCCGGTCACGAGGTCTGAAGCGATCCTGATTGTGGTGATCATCCCACCGGCCACGGCCACGAAAGCCACCGCGAGCACCACCGCGCACGTGTCGTTCATCTCGAAATTCGCGTGGATCCCGCGTACGATCTGGGTAGCCATTGCGGGTGTACCGTGGATCTCCTGGAGCATCAAACCGCCCTGTTTGGGGTGGCCGCGAAGAGGGATGAAATAGCTCTAGAGAGGGGTTCAGGACCAAGGGAGGATTTGGGTCTGCGGGTGGTGATGGTGTCTGTCCTGGAGGGGGTGTCGGAGAGCTATTGGCAAGCTTTGCGGTGAGGGCCAGTTGCTGCAAGAGCGCCAAGTGAAGTTGTGGGTCCGTGTTTGGTAGTATTTGGCTATAGGGAGATGTGAGTGACAGCATCCGAGTCGTGAATGGCATTGCATACCTGGGCTGACTTTGGCCCTGAGCTGCCTGGCCGAGCAAGGCGAGCAGGGTTGCCTGCACGTCGGAGGAGGGTGTGGTGGCAACGTCGGATGTGGGGGGTGGATCGGTGGTTGGTGTAGGATTTACAGCGTTCTCTGACGGAAGGCAAACCAAATAGCGTTTCAGTTGATATTCTCATTTCATTGGAGGCGAGAACGCGAGCAAAAATAGCTAGGATTACACGGATAGAAGAAATACTTAGCGGCTACTTGTTTCGGTTCTGATAATCACCTTTTTGTACGTCGTCCGACAAGATATCCCTCAGTCGCGCCTGCACCGCCGAAGGAAAAGTATTCGACTTGACCCATATGTCCAGAACTTTCTTCGTCTTTTCCTGTGATCAGAGTCAAGTAAGAATATTGTACTTGTCAACTACCCTTTCACGGGGGTGATGCAGGTCATGTGAACGAGGCTAAGACGGCTGGTTTGCGGCGAAGCCAGAGACCAAGGAATATTCATAGTGGCATGCGCTGATAACTAACCTTTGCTTCCGCATTATCCAAAGAGACCATGTCCCGGAAGAGACCGTCCAAGACACCTTCCATCTTGAGGAGAAAGGTGGTCGCATTATCCTTGGCCAAGTTGACGTCCACCACGGTACCACGCTTGGTCACCAAACTCCTCGCAGCACGAGCTAATGCGTCAAACGCATACAAGCTGGATACTTTGGCAGAACTTGGCAACGAGTTGTGGGTTCGATAGAGAATCGCGACGAGTTTCGTGTCGTCCTTGAACGCCGTCTGTATCAGACGATGTCGACGCTAGAGAGCGGGTAAGCACGCACCTCGAGCGATTTCATGGCGATTTCCGTCAGCTTGGTCATTTTCGAAGCAGACAACCGTTTTGCGCCGACGATCTCTTTGAGGGTGTTTTCGAAATCCTGGTCTCTTGAGACATAGACTGTACGAGAATGAGAGACCTAAACGTACCTCGAGAGCAGCCATGTTTCGGGCTCGTGCATGGGAGTAGAATGAGGAGGGCGATGACCGAGTCGGAGACTCTGTTGTCAGTGTTTGCGCGTGTTGTGGCACTTGGGAGACACCGGTGGCTGAGCCGGTCGAATCGCCAATGTCGACACGAGCAAAGGCGACGTTGGCTGCTTCGTGTGCCATCTCTGTGTTCATCATATGGGGCGTTCACTACCAACAGACAAAAGAGCGCGAGGTATGTGTCGTGTTCCATCCACCGTGAACGCGTCGTCTGACCGTCATCTGTAGGATATGTTCCAAGGGGTATTGCGCGATGACGAGCGTAGAAGAGAAAAGATGCGACAGAGGCAGCAAGAGTTCGAAGAGTCGAGACGCAAGCGGGAAATATATGAACGCACACAGACTGTTGTCTCTAATGAGCAGAGCTGATATCCAGGCGAGTTGCAGGTCAGTCATATGAATCTGCACTGGATTGGGATTGAACGGTGCTGTTCCTAGTGCTTGCGGAGAAGCATCCGCCCACGATACCTAGCAAGGTGGACTCGCCCAGCATAGCTAGTACTTCGATACACCGCAGACAAGGTAGCTTTCAGCAATCGGACCTCACCCTGTACTCTATGTATCGTGCGTGACAACCCGTTTCGAGTTCGCCGACATGGTAGCTCATCTCGCCCAAGACGCTAAGCGATTCTGTGACTGTGGTGTCAAATCGACTCCCTGCATTGACAATCCGACGACTGGCAGAACTGAGGGTTTTGCCGGTACTGGCAAAACCGGCTCGGATTGGTTCTGCCGTCATCCAATCGGAGCTCAACTTCACAAAATTTAGCGGGTACCGCCCGAGTAACTTACATCCACCCTCCTACTTCAACCTGAGACTCGTGGAGGTGGAGCTTCCTTGGTGGGCGGGCGGTGACTGGAGCCAGAGGTGTGTTGGTTTGGGTGGTACGAGGTGTGTCTGACCTCCCGTGGCTACTTATAATCCACTCACTACTCTCATCACGAAGCGGAGCGATGCATCCAGCCCTCCTCATCGATGAGATCCTCCGACTCATATTCGAAATTGTCTTGGATGATGGCAAATCATCTCTGTGTCGTGCTGCGAGGTGTTGTCAAGCATGGAAAGACCCTGCCCTAGATTGCATCTGGAGACGACTTCCGTCAGCTGTACCGCTACTATCCCTTCTGCCAGGCTTTTCGATAGAGAACGGTAACATCGTACGCACACCTTGCCGAACTGGATGAGTAGTCGCTGACTTGTGTGTTATAGCGATTTGAATCGACGACAAAACACATGACCTTTACGGCCCTCCACTCATATGCTCTTCGTGTCAAACACATCACACACTGCCATCGCGTGCTCGCCGACCTAACAAGCATTCCTGTTCAACTTTTTAGACAGATGAGTAATCTCGAGTCTGCTCGCATCGAGAGCAGAGCCATTGGGGAAGTCACCTTGCGTATGTGCCTGGCTCCTCGGCTTCGGGATCTCGCACTGCAGGTGGGCTACACCAAATCCAGCTCAAATTTGACAACCGTCCACGATATGGTGTCACATCTGAAAGGATGCGCTTCATTGGCGCAACTCTCTGTTAGAGGGCACTCGTCAGAATGCCTTCACACGCCTCTTAGCAGCATCACCACTTTGCGCTCCTTGTCACTGCACCTCTCCTCCTTGACGGAGCAGTCGTTCATGACGGTGTCTACCTTCCCTTTCTTGGTGGATCTCGACGTGCACGCGGACCGTTTATCTTTGTCGACCGCAACTGCTCGAAACTCTGCCACCCCTTTCTTCCCCGCTCTGGAAAGACTAAAGATCCGTGCTCAACCCGCGCTCGTAGCCTCGATACTCGAACGGTTGCCTTCATGCATGCTTCGTTCTCTCCACATAGACGCCATTACCCCTGGCCCAGCATCAACCTTTGACGGCCTCTTCAAAGCCATGTCCACCGTGCCACTCCACGATCTCACTCTCGAACACGCCATATCCATAGACGACTCCGAGGATATACCCACACACACCCCAGACAAATACTTCACTCTAGACCACTTGCGACCGCTCTCCAAACTCCCCCTTCGGTCGTTCATACTCGACGCGAGCTTGCCACCTGACCTGTCGGACGCGGCGATCGGGACGATGGCGACGTGGTGGCCCCGCCTTGAGCGCCTCCACCTCGGGACAAGCACCGCCCTCGAGCACGCAGATGCGGCGTGGACCCCCAAGACGTCGCTCGCGAGCCTCGCCGTGCTGGCCAAGGGGTGCATGCGCCTCGAGAGCCTCGTCATCGCGCTGGATGTCGGTGCAGGTGTGCCCTCAGACGCGGGTGCGACCCGGACAGCGTCGTCGTCGCATCCCCTGGCGCTGTTGTCGATCAGTTCGCGTGCCCGGCCGGACGTGGCGCCGCTGTCGGCGATGTTGTTTAGGTTGTTCCCGTCTTTGGTGGACGTGACGCCTGGATTTGTCGGCGAACACGAGGATGCATGGGTTGCCGTTCAAACCAGTGTTTCCAATCTTTTTCGCGGAACCTTCTAGCTTAGAGACATAGAACATAGACTTCGACTACTTAGACCTAGACTAGACGTGCTTCATAGACATAGACATAGACTTGCACATAGACTAGATACCATTCATATGATTTGCCACGAATCCGACGAGTTTGTGGTCACTTGGATCAGTGCAAAGGCATGATCATGGATTGCATTCAGTCCTACGCACACAACATGTGGTGATGACAGTCTAAATCTACACTACGGGTGGTTTGGTACCGGGAGCAAAAGTGTAGGTCAGACCGCACTTGCCACAGTACTGGCGATCTTTGTGGAAGGCCATCTACAGGCCCAGAGTTAGAACAAGGGCGATAAAGATAAGTGCGTTGGAACGTACAAAGACACCGGCACCACACTCGGCGGTGGGGCATTCGCGGCGAAGACGCTTGATCTTGCCGTCCGAGTCCACCTTGTAGTACTTGAGGATGGACATCTTGACCTTCTTGCGCTTGTGCTTGATCTTCTTGGGGGTCTATATCGCCATGTCCAAGTCAGCATCAGCACACCAAGGCGGACGAGACCACACGCACGTTGTACGTCTTCTTCTTGCGCTTCTTGGCACCACCACGGAGACGAAGGACCAGGTGGAGCGTGGACTCCTTCTGAATATTGTAGTCGCTGAGGGTGCGACCGTCTTCGAGCTGCTTGCCAGCAAAGATCAGACGTTGCTGGTCCGGGGGGATACTGCACCACGGGCGATGAGCGGAAGAGGCGAACGACGTAAGCGAACGACGTACCCTTCCTTGTCTTGAATTTTGGTTTTTACATTGTCGATGGTGTCAGAGGACTCGACCTCGAGGGTGATGGTCTTGCCCGTGAGGCTGCATCCAGCGGGGTCAGTACATACGGTGCGACGATGTCCAACAGCGATGAAAACCTACGTCTTGACGAAAATCTGCATCTTGTCGGATGCGTTTGTCTGTCCAACGAACTAAACGGTGGAGTCGTCGACAAAAGCAAGAGCCGTTGGTTGTGGTTAGGAGGAGAAAGTTATCTGCGGCTAAACTTTAATTTGTGATGATGGTCCGTGCGTGGTAAATTCAGGATAATGACTAATCTGATGTATTACGTAATGAACAGGTCCGTCGCGTCGCGTCCGTGGTCGTGTGTGGAGAACGCGCACAGCGAGTTGGCCCATTATGGATAGCGACATTGACATGGACACGGATGCTATCACTCCTTCCATATCCAAAGGAAAAGAAAAGGCCGAAGGCCTCTACGCAGACGGTGATATACTCCCTTGGTACGTCCCTCGAATGGGCCACCTCTCTGGCTCCTCACGCCCCTCCGTTCCAGGGTAGAAAAATACCGACCGGTCACGCTCGACGATGTCGTTTCCCACAAAGACATCACTACCACCAGTACGTCCCCGCCCTGGCGTCGTCCTGGACTTGACTCACAGATGTGCCGACAGTCGAACGATTCATCGAAAAGAACAGGCTGCCCCATTTGCTGTTTTACGGCCCCCCGGGCACGGGCAAGACCTCGACGATATTGGCTGTCGCGAGACGCATATACGGCGCCGAGTATAGGCGGCAAATACTCGAGGTAGGCGCGTCCTCCTCGGATCGCGCACACCGCTCAGAGATCCTCACAGCTCAACGCGTCGGACGACCGAGGGATCGACGTCGTACGCGAACAAATCAAGCGATTCGCGGAAACGCGCACACTGTTCTCCAAGGGCTACAAACTCATCATCCTCGACGAAGCGGACATGATGACACAGGCAGCCCAAGCCGCGCTCCGCCGCGTGATCGAGCAATACACCAAAAACGTGCGTTTCTGCATCATCTGTAACTATGTGAACAAGATTGCGCCCGCGATTCAAAGTCGATGCACGCGGTTCCGGTTCTCTCCTCTGCCCATGGCGGAGGTTGAGAAAAGGGTGGATGCTGTCGTGCAGGCCGAAGGGTGAGCGACAAAGCGTGTGTCTCCATGCAGCGTATCTGAACGTATGCTAGAGTGAATTTAACCCCTGACGGAAAGCAGGCGCTGCTTAGACTCTCAAAGGGTGACATGCGGAGAGCACTTAATGTTCTTCAGGCATGCCACGCTGCCTATGACACTGTAGGGGAGACAGAAGTATATAATTGTACCGGAAGCCCGCATCCATCAGACATTGAGACGATAGTCAACTCGATGCTCTCGGACGAATTCACGACGTCGATTCAGAGTATGTTTTTCGCCGTCGATGGTATTGGAACTCATTTCTCCCGCAGTGATAACAGCGCTAAAGACCGAACGAGGACTTGCACTCCAAGATTTGCTTTCTGGCGCGTACGAGTACGTGGAAACGATCGATTTCAAGCCTCACGCTCGGGTGTACTTGCTGGACTTTATGGCTACCATAGAGTGAGTCAAAGCACTAGCATTCTCTGTTTTCTGACGAATCTTGGCCTTTAGACACAGGTTATCGACTGGTGCTAGCGAGAAGATTCAATTATCAGCCCTGCTGGGTGCCTTCAAGAACACAGTTGAATTACAGTCCAAGTGACCAAAACGATGAAAACACCCGTCAGAGAATAGTTCTCGAGTTGTATACCATTGTCCGCCCATATCAAACTACTTGCCAATAATACCCAAAGTTTGAGCTAAGGTGCTGCTTCTTCCTACAAGGATGCGCGTCGCATTGATGCCTCCAGTTCCTCTATCCCGTCCAACTGGCCCGCAGGCCGGGCAGGTTCTGAACTTAGTGCAAAATCCAAGAACCAGTCCTTGCTCATGTAATTCCGGATGCTAAGTGGATATTTTTATTAAAGCTTTTTCTCCGAACGGTACACAATGCACTCACCCATCAGGCAACAACACGACGACATTCATGCCCTCTGTGTTGGCAAGCTTGCGTCCTTGTTCCGATTTCAACCAGGTTAGAGCACCATTGAGTGCACTGCCACTGCTGCCACCAACAAGAAGCCCCTCCTTTCTCATGAGGCGTTGAACGCATTTAAAGGCGTCTTCGTCGGTTGTCTTTTCCCAGATGTCAACGTCATGTGGGTTCCTCGACAAGACTTGTGGAACAAAGTCGTAGCCAATGCCCTCGACGACATAGGGTTGGCTGAGACCTTGATCATTGAGGGAATCAGGAAATGCGAGCATGCTTCCAACCTACACGCCAAACGTCGGTGACCATGATATATGCAGTAGAGAACAGCACGAACTGGATCAACCCCAACGACAATGCAGTCAGGATTGTGGGTTTTCTTCAATGCACGGGAAATCCCAGTGACGGTCCCCCCGGTACCCGCACCGGCGACGAAAGCGTCGACCTTCATAGACGACGGTCTCGATGAAGTAGAGGGAGTAGCGACGACTGCATCAATGATCTCTGGCCCAGTCATGTATTCATGTGCGAGGGGGTTGTTTGGCTGTCGACAGTGAGCACTCGCTCGAGACGGGAAAGTCGGGCACGCACATTACGATACTGATCCAGAATGACTGCATGGGGTATCTCTCGCTGTAGCCTCTGTGCCACGCCTGCGATCGTCGGGGAATTCAGCCACGAGAGGTACGGAGATACGGTGGGAAATCTACCTATGTGGCTATTTGGGGAATTCCAAGGTTCTGTATCAGGAGTGCGGATGACCTGGGCCCCGAGTGCTCGAAGCAGAGCCTCCTTTTCTCGGGACATCTTATTAGGCATGGTTATGATAACGGAGTATCCCTTATCTGCCGTATTCAGCAAGCGTTCGATGTGGAAAGACTTGGCAGTACCTTGACCGCACAGGCCATGGCGAGACCGATGCCTGATGGCGCGCTAGTATCAGAAAAGGCTACATGCAGGAGGTATGAGGGACAGACCAGTGTTGCCAGATGTTGGTTCGATAACGATACTCTGTCCAGGGATGAGCTTGCCCTCCTTCTCCGCGGCGAGGACCATCGCCTTTGCGATTCTGTCCTTGACTGAACCACCGACGGAGAGACATTCGAGCTTGCCCACTGGAGAGATGGTGTTTGTCGGTTCCGAATTGGGAGGGAGAGGAGGCGGTACATACGTAGGTTACATTTGATGCCTTCTTCGGCAGCAATCTTGTCTAGTCTGACGAGGGGAGTGTTGCCCACAGCATCGAGGGCGTTGTCGAGAATGTGGCGGGAAGAGATCATGATGGCGGAGGAGAAGACTCGAGTGCAAGCCGGCTCGCTTATGACCGTCGGCACCGGATCGGATCTCGGGGCACGAGCGTATTCTTAGCCGTTGAACGGTTTAATTATAAGGGCTCGTCATGATACGAGATATCTACGTCTGCTCAGATCACTGATCAACGTCTCAGCATGTCCAAGCTCAATGGCCACGGTTTCCCCATCCACGTGGCTCGCTCCGCGTGGTCACCGTAGGCATCACCGGTGTTCGGGTGGATGAAGACGCTGGTAGCACATGGGAGTGAGCGATTAGGGTATTGTATCGGGTAAACCACATACTCGCAGGGGCCACGGTTCACGACGAGCCAGGAAAAGAGGGCACCGGTTTGGTGAGGACTGAGGGTGTTGATCTGGAACATGGTTGTGGGGTGGGGCCCTGATCGACGGGTTGGGGATGTACAGGGTGCAATGAGCGACGGTTGACATACCAACTGGTTTGTCCCAGAAATTGCCGAGAGGGAGCTACGAAGATGATGATGGCTAAGCAAGTGATCGTGTTGCGAGGGCAAAAGAAGATACCTCTGGGAATTCGCGTTGGACACGCACATAGAGCTGCCTGGCGTGTTCGGTGTGTTCCGAGGACCAGTACACTGCACGATGCTGAGTGAAGTACTAGAGCGAGAAAAGGCCCGGCGGACTTGCCATGAAAGTCGAACCCAGGTGTCTTGATGGGTGCGGGGAATTTGTGGTAGGTAGCAGAGAGGGCGTCGTTGGAGGACATTGTGATGATGGGCAGATTAATCCGACGGGTTAAATACCATGATTAATATCCGAGAGGCTGACTGTTGGGCTGACTGTTTGACCGGACATTCGGACATCAAGGCGACGGATGGGAAGCGAAGTCGTTCACCTCCACTCACGACATCTCGCCGTAATACCCACTCTTTTTCTCTACCCAGCTTGTAGTTTTTTTTATTTAACATTATGCGCTCCTCACAGCCGCCTTCTTGGTTGAACAGAAATAATCTTCATCAAACCGACCCGCCATCTTTGGACGTCCCTCTTTCCCCCACTTTCGCATCCCCCCGCCCTGCCCCAAAGGCGCCCAAGAACTCTACCCTCAAGTCTTTCTTCCAGCGCAAACCTCCCCCCTCGTCCCCTTCCGCCGTCTCTCTCCACTCCTCCGAATCTCTGCTCAGTGGTAACCACAATCACCATCCCTACGCGGCTATGCCTCCCCCTCTCCCCGTCGTCTCGAATCACGACTCCCTCGACGATGAACAGGAATGTCCAGTCTGTCTCGAACCACTCAGTTTCAGCTTCAGGTTGCCAGGGGAAAAACCCCACGTACTCCCCGAGTGCGGTCACTCTCTCCACGAAGTAAGCTCCCAGACCCACCAACCTTTCCCTCCGTCTCATCCCTGCCCCCCAGGCTTGTTTCACCGCCGTGTATGGTCCTCCTCCCGGCCAGTCTCGCTCTGTCGTTCCCCGCAAATCCAACTTGGGCGTCTGTGGTGTCTGCAGGCGTCCCATGAAAATAGGCGACGGCGACAACACCAAAACGAACAGTCAGTCTTGCTCTATACTTCTCCTGTAACACCGTTCATCTTTTGTCCACAGAACTTGCTGCCCTCACCGGCATGGGTGACCCACTCGCACCTGCTCTTTATCCCGGTCGCGACACACCAACCTCACGAAATCGCCGCCCTCCAGCGCAAAACACGACAACACCACACAACCCCATGGATGATGACCCCACCGATCATGCCGTCTCTGTAAAATCTACCCCCAGCGATTCCCACTACATCGTCGCTCCTTCCATTCAGGTCCGACCCGAATTCTCTTCCATCGCCAGGTCTGCAGATGCTTCCCAGCCCCTCACTTGCATCGTCGTCATCGAACTTCCGGCGAGGCGTAACACGCCGCATATACCCGAGCCAGTCGTCTCAGAATCGTACCCCGTTCGAAATACATCGGCGCCCCCACGACAAGATACCGACGTTGGATCCAAGCTCTCAGAGCTACAGTACCCCCAATCCGATGGATGGGCTCCTTCATACAACGCTAGCGACGCGGAATCAACACGCTATGCGCCCTCGCAAGCTCATGAAGACGACTCCCCTTTCAACGCGATCGTCGAAGATCTCAGAAATCGAATCATTGATTGGAAGGGTCACGCGCTGTCAGGGCTTGGCCCTCTGCAGATGTACGATTTACTGTCCGTACGCCGCGACGCCCTTGTCCGGGAATTCTACGTCTATTTATTCAAGGAAGCTATTATCTGTGTGGTAGAGGAGAAGAAGCGTTCTTTTGGTCGCTTCTTGCCATCTCCCGCATTCAACGACGCGTCGACTGCTATTTCTGCTTCGAGCAGCCAGTCGAGAGGTGTTCTCAGGCTCAAGGGACGTATCTACGTCCGGCACATCAAGCGGATTATTACTGGCACGACCGGAGATCTCAGTCTCACGATCGAGATGGAAGATGAACGCCTGGATTCCTTTATTCTCGTCTTCAAAGACCGCTCTTCCCTCGAATCATGGAGAACCCAAATTCAAGCCCTCGTTACCTCTTTCCAACAGCAGCATCACACAAACCATTCTCCACCTCCGTTTGGTCGCGGTCTGGACATGGACGAATTCGGTGGTTCAGAAAAGGCTGCTCGCATGCTTAGCGGTAGCACGGGTTCTACCACGCAGAGCACCGTGGACAGCCTTCTTCAGGCATCTTCGCGATCAACCCTATCGTCAGCCACGTCCCACGGCTCGGTCCAACAGCGATCCATACAAAACAAGTTGCAGACTTTGAGCGAGGAGGACACCATGTTGCATTATGATGCCCGACCTTCTGGCATTGTAGCACCGCATGTATCCCAAGCACCCTCCAACTCACTCGCGCCTCTTCCCCATCCGCCTCTTGACTTGATCCTCATCATTTCCCTACCTCCTCCAAGTTCACCTCGCAGCACTGCGGATCTCAAAATACGTGTAATTAAAACGTCGCTTGACTTTATCCTTGCCTCTCTCGGAAGCAAAGACCGGTTGAGCTTGGTGACCTTCGAGGTCGGTACAGGGGGACGAGTACGGAAAACGCCATACCTTTGCCCCGGCCGGACCCACAGCAGAAACAGGCTGCAAAAATTCATCGACGAAATCGGACGTTCAGACAACAACCAGGTCGTGGAAGACGAATTTTTAGTCAGGGCCTCCAAAGATGAAAAAACCGACGTGGTGACTGCTGTGAATCATGGTCCGTGATATTGATCTGCATCCCTGACAAAATTGATTGACACTGCACAGGTCTTGACGTTGTGTTGCAACGCAAGTCACGTAATCCCGTCTCAGGTATGATTCTTGTCAGCGACGCCGCAGACAGCACGAGGCGTGCTCAAATGGACTTGGTGCTTGCTCGTGCTGAGGCGGCCAACATGCCTATACACTCGTTCGGTTATGGTCGCTCGCACGACCCTGCCTCCCTCTGGCTTATGTCAAATCATACTAGTGGCACCTACACGTTTGTCAAGGACTGGTACGATCTTCGGGCGTGCCTTGCTGGTTGTGTGGGAGGTATGATGTCAATCGGCCTGCTCAACATGAAACTCCACATGAAGATCATCGATGGGCAACGCTTCCGCATTCGGAAGGTCTCTGGTGGTCCCTCATCGATCCTCTCCACCGACGGTCACAATGTTGACATCGACGTTGGTGAGCTGCGCTACGGAGAGTGCAAAGAGATGCTCATCGAGTGCGAGCTCGATAACACCGAGAGCCGCCATTCAGCAGCCGGCCAAAACGGTAACCGGATGCTCAATGCAACCGATCAATTCGTGCAGTCCATGGGCCTCGACTCGTTAGCCATCGATGATTCTCCAAATCTCGTGGACGGCATGATGGATCGGATGATCGATGAAGTGCCTGTATTCGAGGTGGATGGGTCTTTCTACGACCCTGCCGCGACCAAGCAGGTGTCTCGACTTGCACATCCTGTGTTGTTGACTATCACGCTCCTTCCCATGGCGACACCCGCCTCACCTAAACCTCCTAAGCCGTCGGATCCCGTCATTGTGCGTCGCCGTATGGAACTACTTGCATCCGATATGATCACCCGCGCGCTCGTCTTGGTCTCGAGGAAAAACTTCCCGCAAGCACAAAAAATCATGAACGAGACGAAACGTATTCTCCACACCGTCCTTCAAAACGTATCCAAGACCTTGCCGACACCCAACAGCGACGGTTCTACAATGCGAAACCGCAAAGAAATCCTGATTCTCGCGGCGGTCCGCGCGATGCAAGCTATCCTTCAAGATCTCCAGTTTTTGGCGGAAGCGCTGGAGGAAAATGTGGAGCTATTTGCTCATGACCAACGAAACTTTGGCGCACAGCAGGTTAGTGCTAGGTTCTTTAGCTCAACAACAAAGCTCAACATGTTCCACAGGCTATGATATTACGCGACCAGAAGAGCTGGAGCAATCGTAGCGCCACCGAGCGTCTGTTTTGGACAATGGATAATTCCATCGAGCTGGTCTCTCGAAGCACCGACTGGGTGGCGCGGGACTAACCAGCCAACCTTGACACCATCTAATTCGTCTGTCGTCTTTCTCGTTGTGTCTTTCCTGTCACCTACCCTTGCTCTCTCGCTTGTTTGGTGGTTTGTCGATCGCGTCTCCATTCTCTTTGAATAATATTGTATTTTCCTTTGGTTGTAATTTACATGTGGCTGCAGGTGCCTTTCTTTCAGCCATGGATGTTCTTTTATCTCTGTTTCAGTTGTAGGTTACCCGTTCGCCGATATCAGATTCCCTCTGGATACAGTACCTCATCACGGCATACCCGAGAGGGCAGGGAGACACGTCGATTACATTGATGGTTTATGCAGAGTATCATTACGCCTGAGTGAGGAGTCACTCGTAGCCCAACCGCTGTCGTTCCTCCTTGTCTCGTTCCAACTTTTTGACCTTGCTCTCCGTCTCGGTGAGCACATCATCCCAGGCGACGAAAAGCTCCGAGAGGGTGTCCACCTGGAAGAAAGAGTGATTGAACACGCGATCGGCTGCACGAATCGAAAGAACAGCTCACATGCGTCGCGTGACGCTCCACCAGGGCAGCGATCCGCCTCTCCAACGACGCTGCCAGTTTCGTATCCTGTTCCTGCGCGACGAGCAACGCCTGCAACCGCGGCTGCAGCGCCTCGTAGTCTACACCTCGCGCGAGTCAGCGCACGCCCTGGCAGACCGAAGCCGAAGCTGAAGATGAAGCGACGGCGTACCGGCGAGCTTCCCGGCGCCGAGGACGCCCTTGTCTTCGAGCAGCGCGATCTCGCGCATGTCCCGCTCGGCGGCGCGGATGTCGGGCTCCATCTCGGCGAGGAGTGCGTCGAGCGCGTCGGGGGGCATGTCGGCGTAGGACGGGAGCGTGCCTGAGAGCGCGAACGCGGGGGTGAGCCATTGGGCGTGCTGGTCATCTGTCGTGTCTCGGGGTCAGTCTCCTTTGGCGCAGTAGTCGGTGTAGGGGTGGGTGGGGTGGACGCGGTGAGGGGGAAGGGACGCACAGGTCTGCATGAACGCGTGGAGGCTGTCGTTGGACGCGAGGACGGCGTCGAGTCGCCGTTGGACGTGGTCTGCGAGCTGGACGAGCGTCGTGCCGGGTTTGAGCTCGGGACGGTCTTTGGTCTTGCGCTCGCGCGGGTCTTGTCGGACGCCGAGGAGGAGGGCTTCGAGCCAGCGCAGACGGAGTTCGAGCGAGAGTACGGGGTCGATGTGCGTGGGCCCAGTAGGATCTGGGAGCGAGGCGACGGGGGACTCGGTGCCATCGAGAGACTCGAGGACGTCTTCGAGGTGGTTGGACGACGCAGCGGCCATGCTCGTCGTTGTTCCGTCTGTGGGAGGTGGGGAAGAAGGAGGAGAAGCTAACATGCGAAGTCTCTGAACATCCCCCAGGAAAACGCTCCCGATGGCAGACATGGTCAAGTGCGTCGTTACTACCTCAAACAGATTCGCTCAACTCGATCGGTAACTGATTGTACCCTCTCCTGCCGTTCACCGTCTGCCACGTCTCCCGTGCAGCATTCCACGCGCGTTCGCCCCATCGCCAATCACCCGCCTTCTCTTCCACTTCCCCTTCTTCCCCTGGTACAACACTCTCTGTCGGTCTTCTCCACCGCCTTAACAGCAGCGAACTCGTCACCACACTTACACTCGAGAACGCCATCGCAGCACCTGCCATCATTGGGTGCATATAGATCCCAAAGGGAAGAAGCAACCCCATCGCAAGCGGAATCCCCAGCAAGTTATAAATACACGCCCACGCAAGATTCCGCCGAATCGTACGAAAGATGGTGCGGGAAAGGTGGAGGGCCGCGACGACATCGAGGAGATCAGAGCGCATCAACACGATGTCAGCTGCTTCGATGGCTACCGACGTGCCAGAGTTGAGGGCGATGCCGACAGTAGCGGCAACCAGCGCGGGGGAGTCGTTGATCCCATCCCCAACCTGTCGAAACGCATGAAGTTGGCATACAAAGGGGCAAATGAAACTTACCACGGCGACTCCTCCACCTTCCTTCGCCATGATCTCGGCCACAAGTGATGCCTTGCCCTTTGGACTCATATTCGCCCACACATCATCAGGCCGAATCCCCACTTGCCTCGCCACAGCCAGAGCAGTGCTCATTCCATCACCCGTCACCATACCAACATCAATACCCATCCTCCGCAGAGCCCTAATGGCTTGAGCGGATGACGGCTTTGGCGCATCCGAGAGTGATACTGCCAACACCGGATCAGGGAGGGAGGAGCCACGACCCATAGATACGTATACGACCGTTCGTGCCATGGGACTTTCTTGTGCCGCAAAGTTGGACAAGGTAGACGGTAGCATCGCGTCTTCGGATCGCATGACGAATGCGGGAGTACCAACCAGGAGCGTGTATTTTGATTGGGAAAGCAAAATGACAGCTTTCACACCGGCGCCAGTAACGCTCTCGAACGATTCTATCGTGAGTTGGGGTACATCGAGTTCATGTTCTTTCAGTAGATCCCTGCCGTGTACTGCGATGGCCCTTGCCAGAGGATGTTCTGAACGTGCTTCGGTAGCTGATAGCATGGCGATGACGGCCGCACGAGTCGTTATCCCGTCGGCACACTCGACAGTGAGCGAGTCTGGCGCAGGGCTTTCGTCAGATAGATGACTGGCCCGCGGAGGCACCCATTCCAGTCCTGTGACAGTAAGTTTGCCCTCGGTGACCGTACCAGTCTTGTCAAGTAGTATGCGCTTGATAGTTCGGCTTGCTTCCAACGCCCTCCCGCCTTTGATCAAAATACCGTTCTTCGCCCCCACTCCGGTGCCCACCATGATAGCTGTGGGCGTGCTCAGCCCTAATGCGCAAGGACAAGCCACCACCACCACCGATATGCACATCTGCAAGCACACAGCGAGCTTGCTAGCCCCGTGTCGATGGAACATGGCGGGTAGTGCTTCCGTACTGAGTACATTAGCAATCACCATCCATGCTACGAACGTGAGCACAGAGAGAGTGATCACCGTTGGTACAAAGTACCCCGCGAGGCGGTCTGCGAATGCCTGGATAGGAGCCTTGGCAGTTTGGGTTTCCTCGACGAGTCTGACGATTTGCGCGAGCGCCGTGTCTTTGCCTGCGCGCGTCACGAGCATGTCAAACGTTCCCAAGCCGTTGACAGTGCCACCAATGACCGAATCCCCGGCTTGTTTGAGTACGGGGACGGGTTCCCCGGTAATAGCGCTCTCGTCGATGGACGAGGAACCATGAATGACGGTACCATCCGCGGGCACTTTTTCCCCTGGGACAAGCTTGACTGTATCGCCTACTTGCACGAGCTCGGTAGGAATACGCTTCTCTTGAGTACATGCGGGTGCATCAGTGTAGATGGTAGCCATCGTCGGCGCGAGAGCCATTAGATCGGTGAGTGCGGCGCTAGTCCTGCCCTTGGCGCGGTTCTCGAGCCAGCGACCGAGAGAAACGAACATGATAAGCATAGTGCTCGTGTCAAAGAAGACGAGGGGACGGAAGTCTGGCGTAGTATTGAAGGCTGCGAAAAGCAAGACAGTTAAGGAATAAAAATATGCAGCAGACGTGCCGAGCATGATGAGGACGTCCATCGTAGGGCTTCTATGTTTCAGTGCCTTGAATGCGTTTCGGTAGAATCTTTGGCCGATCCAAAACTGTGCGGGGGTAGTAAGCGCGAGGATGAGAATGTCGGTTAAATAAAGGCCGTTAAACAAGCGATAGTTGACGAATGGGTGTAGAAAGGATATGTGAGGTGCGAGCATGCTGAGGAAGAAGACAGGCATGGCAAAGGTCATGCTCCACTTGAGGCGACCAAGCCATTCTTGGATTTCCTTTGTCTTCGCGAGAGACAGTTTCTGAGTGGCGTCCTGGTGATCGGAAAGCAACGCGTCGAAACCCATTTCTTCAATTCTGTCGACCATTTCTCGTGGACCGATGACGCCAGGCTCAAATTCAATCTTTGCGGTCTCTGTCGCGAGCGATACTGCCACATTGTTGATGCCAGGCATGCTTCGGAGACCGTTCTCGACGGTCGAAGTACATGACGAGCAGGTCATGCCATATATTCGGAGTGTGACTGTGTCTGACCGGGCTTCGGGAACGAGAGAGGCATCGAATCCAATGTCAGATATTTCCTGTGCGCGTGTTAGGTAAACAAGAGACGAGGGGTAAGATGGTGAGACATACGTTGATGATCCTGTCGGCGGTCCACACTGTGGGGTCGTATTCGACGACACCGCGCTCGGCCAGGAGGGCTACCTTCACAGAATATATGCCAGGCTGTGTACGCAGCACTCCTTCGATCGACTGCAAAGGCTGTTAGTCGGATTATGGCAGTGAGCATGTCAGTGGGCTCACTTCTACGCATGCACCGCAAGTCATGCCCTCTATTCGAAGTTCGCATTTACCTTGGCTCTCCTCGAGCGGAGGCTCGTTTGAAGGCGTCGACATGGCTGTTCAGAAGAGAGGATATGATCAAGCTCCCAAGTCGATTACAGATGCTCAGCCATCACTACACATTATGTAATCGTACCTGGTGTTTGAAACTAACCTACTGCCTTTCTCGGGGGTTACTCGATTTCCAGCGCACATACGGGGATCAGGAATTGATCGCCGAGGTCACACCTATTGCCAGTGAGCCGAACCACTGCATCCATTCTTGTGGGTAAGAAAAGCAGTAGCGGCGTCACACCATTGTGTCCCTCCACATCTTCGTCCTCGTCTTGATCTCCCCATCTCGCTGTTTCATCCTTGTGTATCATCGTTGTCCTCGCTCCAGGTACCGTTGCTGATAAACAGGCACGAGTAAACCGTTGAGTGCTATACAGCATTACGTATAAGTCCCCACGAGTCTGTGAAAAGGAGTCGGGAA
>JBBPOD010000093.1:0-33529 GCA_038091255.1 Tylopilus intermedius | reverse complement strand
CGACCAAAGTGTGTACCATGTCCGTATTAGCTGACGATGCCTCCCTTAGTCAGTCCCGGGTTCGACGAAAACCTGCACCCAGCCTAGAGCTGGATGCCCGCTACCCGACACCAGACCCCGATGATCCTTTTGCTCCGCTCTCTGTCCTCCGAAGTCGCACCGCCAGCACTCTAAGCAGTACCGCCGCCCCTCTCTCCTTCCGCGGGGATTCCACCTCCCACCTCCCAACCCTCCCTTACACCGGGGGCAGATATCCACCCGACATATATCAGGCATATCATAGCCATGACGCTCCTTTGGTCACATCTGAATCACCCACGCCATCGGGTAGAAATTTGGGTTTTATGACGGCATCGTTCACCTCCAACATCTTGGACGCACCCACCATTGGCCTGGAGCCCCTTGATTGCGCTCCCGAGTACTCACGCCCTGCCCCAATCCAGCGTAGACGCTCCCGCTCGGCTGTGTCGAGAAAAGAAGCTCGGCTTACGGTCCCCATCCCGCCCAAAAACTCGCCATATGGACATTCGAAACTCCAATCTTACGTTCTCGCCAATGCGCTATCGTCCACTCCTGCGCTCACCGCGGAGCCTCTCGCCATATCCCCCACTTCGTCCGTCGGACGGAGCAGCGAGAGCGTACATTCCTTCTTTTCGCGGGTTCACTCCGATGCCGGTTGTCCTCCGTCCTCTCCGCTTCGTCTAGCTGCCTTTTCAGCCGACGACCATGTGACGCCGAGTAAGGCAAAGAAGTTTGCGCGGCTACTCCCCAAGAAGATCGGGAGTCGCCTAAGCCTGACACAGTCTACTGACAACTTGGCCCTGAGTCAGCCAAATGCTTCTTATATGTCATTTCCCCATCTCCCAACCGAACCCAAACCCAAACACATCTCAGAAGAGAACACCTTCCATCCACGTCGCAAGTCGACGACACTCTTCCCGGCTGAGATCGCCACTCGTTTGCATACCATGGACGTCTCAAGCCCTATTCGCGACTCGAGCACTGGCTACGTTTACGAGCCACTCACAGATGCTGAACTTGGCTTCTCAGCTAGCCTAGGCGGCTCCTGCCCACCTTCTCATTCTTCGCATGTCTCCTCGTGTTCCCCCGCACCTTCTACCGCGGCACCCACCCACGTGCGTTCTCTGACCGCCCCCGCCGTCAGCGCTCTCCACAAGTATGAGGACATACGGTCGTCTACGGCGCAGTACCTGCCATCTCCATCGTTCGACGAACATGCATTGCCGACTCCTAGGCAACTCTCAGAGGCTGCATCGTGCTTCGTCGTCGCAGAGAATGGCCTGCGTGTGTCATTCGGCGACCTTTTCCGGGACCAGAAGACGATCGTGGTCTTCATCAGACACTTCTGGTAAGGTCCATTTCGACGTGTGAACGATCCCAGACACTAATCCAGGTCAAGGTGTCCCTTGTGTCAGGATTATATGTTTTCGGTGTCAGACAATGTTGATCCGAGAATGCTCAAAGGTGCCGAGGTCAATTTGGTCGTTATTGGAAACGGTTCCTTTAACATGATCAAATCTTACCGACGTACGTGTCTCTCCCGCTGACAATGGAGGTTCTAGTGGATCGATGGTTGATGCGGCTGCATAGACATATTTCGCACTCCCTTCACGTTCTACACCGATCCGATGCTGCGTCTTTACAAAGCGCTGGGCATGACGTTACGTGTCATGGAGCCTATATCGCAGCGCAAGCGAGGCGGTTATGTGCGACATGGACCGATGGGTGGCATTGCCATGGTCTTCAAGAACGCTCTCAAAGTCGGTATGCCTGTGTGGGAGAAAGCAGGCGACTTTACGCAACTGGGTGGCGAGTTCGTCCTTGGTCCAGGGTAAGCTGAAACTCGGCGCCACCGGAATTTTGTTTTTACCCGGAGAGATCTGACATATATTTTCTTCCCGCACAGCTTGAATGCCACGTTTGCCCATCGCATGCCTAACCCGCGCTCGCACGCCCCTGTTATGCGCGTCCTCGCTGCTGCAGGGATTGGTCTCAAGTGTGAGAAGCTCGCGCCGATGTCCGCGGCGCGGGCGGCCGGGCCTGTACTCGACGAGGAGCAGTGGATGGAGGAACGTCGTATGAGTCTTGCGCGGATTCGGGAGCGGAAGCTGGCGCGCCGGATGGGGGTGGCGTTCCCCTGCATAGACGCAGCGGAGGGACTCCAGGTGGTGCTGCCCACGATCGAGCCACCCGGCAAGCTGACGCGGTCGGACAGCATCGAGGAAGAGGAAGAAGAAAAAGACAAGGAGGGGGACCTCCAGGGGACGCCGACGATAGAGTCGCTCGCCAAGGCGGAAAGCATGACGTGCCAACCTGGGCACGAACGCAGGCGAGGCCCGTCGAGCGCGATTGGCGAAGACGGTGAGACGGAGACGGAGACGGTGGGTTCGCGCACGCTGTCGGACTCGGGCTCGGATCGCACCCGAGCGGAAGAGGTTGAACCTCGTACTTTGCGGGATAAAGTATCCATGCTGGATCTCGAGGATTCGAGCGCGCCGGTGGTTGTAAGCTTATGATTTAGAAGGTCGATGGACTGGTTCGGTCGCCGTTGTCTCCCTAACTATGTGTATTTAGTTGTTTGCTATGCTAACTCGTCTTTCAGATACTAAGATGTATGTTTTAGCCCTACTAGTATACGTTGAAGTTTACTTGCTTCGTTCAATGAGAGCTGTAAGATTTGGATACATGGTGAAATACTGGTACACGATCAATGAAGGAAGATGGCGAGACTTGTAGATAGTCAAAAATACACATCCAAAAAGACTAGATCTGAAGCCATAGTCTGGGCTGTCGGGCTCAAGAGCCCGTTGAAATTTTTCGCTGGAAATCCACATCGTAATCAACACACTTCATGCACCATACGTGAACCACCTAGACATTCAGATCAGTTATGTTTTTCGAAGTGATCAAGCTGCAAAATAACCCACCGCCCGACCTTCATCACATGCCCGAAGGATTTCATCCGCACTCGCTCGAAATCGTTCATTGGATTGCTGAGCGGCTGTGACCTCTTGCGGTGTAGGATCTCGACCAAGTCGTTTCCACAGAACGATTTTCGCCTTGAGACCACCATCACCTTTCCTCCCAGAGAGCCTGTTCGCCCACTTCTGCTTGACCTGGAAAAAACAGATGAGGAATCTTCTTGATCATCGTCCGGATTCTCACCTTGACGGATTGTGCGTTCCATTCTTCGGGCGTGAGCGGGGGCGCCGCTGTCAACTTGTACTGGCCCATGTACTGCCAAGTGTTGTCCCTCAAGCGGACGAGGACGCGCATGATTTTGGGCCACTCCCCGCCGTCATCCCTAAACCTGAACAGCAGTCCCGGCGACCCCGGCCGGCGAGGCGCATGCGGATCGTACAACAAACTGATGTACATGAAGTCGTCGAGTCCGTGCGTGAAACTTGGGCTGATCTTGGGAAGCATGGCTTTCATGCTGCCGCCCCATGTACGCGACGTAAACTTGCGCGTCGTGGTCGCGTCGAGGATGTCGTGAACGACATCGAGGTCGAACGTCTCGTCGCCTATCCGGGCGAGGCGATCTCGGACGACGTTTTCAGAGATGATGTCTTCGGGTTTGACCTCTACTTTGATCGTAGCCTAGAGATTCACGCGCACAGGGCGTTTATGTGACGTGCGACGCACATGCGCTGCCGTCGGACCGCCGATATGCGCGATCGTAGATGCGAACTTACCTGGAGAAGGAAATACGCGTTTGCGTCGTCGGATCCCTCCGACTTCGGCGATTTGCTGCGCGCAGGCGGCGGCGGCGGCTGAGCTTGGGAGACCTGCTGCTCGTGGCCAGCAGCAGCGGCCGCTGGCAGAGCTGCGCTTCGCGTGTCGCTCGCTCGTTTGTGGTGCGCGGCCAACTGGACCTGGCGCAAGGTGGGCACGACGACCTCTACTCTTGTCGTCTTCCGTAATGCCAGCTGCTGCTGTCCGCCGAGAAGCTCGCGACGGTGATTCAATGTGGGAGATGCGCGGTGCAGCGGCTTCTTTGCGTTTTTTGCGCGCATCTTAAATGATGGCCGTCGGGCTCGGCGTGGACGCTGCAAATACGATTGATCAACGATATGATATGGGACAACGTGGATCATGGCCTCCTTACCGTCATTCGAGTTGACAAGGGGAAAGGGGGACGCGTATCTGTGTCCGATCTAGGGGCTACCCGGAAAGGCCCTTCAACTTGAAACTTGAAGATGGACAGATACGAGCGTCGCAGGGTTCACTTTCATTCTCAGAGTGCCATGCTGCGTGTCGAACTGCGTAGGACTCGCAGTTCGGCAAGTCTACGATGCAATCATTGAAACAAACAGTGGCGCATAGCTTATTCAGTTTCAGGGATCGACAGCAGTCCTCAAATACGTCAAGCCACTGTGGCGTCCAATGGAGTCACGTCCCTCTAACCCTGCCCTTCGATCTTGCTCTCTGCCTCGCCTCCTTCATCACACCGTTCTTGTATTCCTCCACCTTGAGGATCCCAACCACCTTCCTCGCAGCTTCCACATCGTTACACGAATAGAATGCCTTGACGAACATCTTGAACAACGGTCTGGTGTGCTTCTCGAATGAAACAAAGGACGGGAGTTTCGAAAAGCCAGGCGACCTCGAGAGCGGCGTCCGTCGTGTGCCGAATGGTGGATGCAGGGGGGAATAGTCAGCAGCGGGATACCCACCCCTAACGAGCTGATCAAACAGTTCGCGAAGCCGTCGAGAATCGAATGCCGCCCGCCAGCCGATCATAGCTTTGATCATGATGTTGGCTGTAATTCTGTCGGGCCGAAAACCGTAGTTTTCGGCAAGGTTCTCCATGAGTGCGAGGACTTTGCGTACACGTCTTCCATTACGTGACGTAGGCTGACGAGCGACTCCATGCAGTAAAATGTTCCCCAAGGCGGTGCGCCGCTTCGGGGAAATTGTCGCTGCAGCACATGCAAAAACGTGCTTGGCGGCAAGCACACGCCCTGACTTCAGGAGCTGTTGAAGTGAAAGTCCAAGCTGAGGCCCTGCGTAAAGGCTGCGCCGCAGACGAGAGGATAGCCTAAGCGATGCTGGGCCGCGGAAAAGGGTAGCTCGCTTGGTTTGCATAACGATTCGATTCGTGGAAATGCACAGAGATCGTGCAGTTTTCGGATGTACGGCCGTGATAGCATCGAGAAGCTTGCTAGCAGTCGGAATCTGCCTGTGCCGTAGTAAAACATGGGAATACCTGACGAAGAACCGCGACTGAAAAAAATTCGGCGATCTCTTGAAGATGGAAAGTATCACAGGAAACACCTGACGACCTTTGCCATGTCGGGCTAGAACGACAAATAACTGTTCGAGGTGCCCTCGAAAATGTTGAGGTGGAAGGTGAGAGTGGTACAAAGCCAAGAGTTCATTGGCGATTGCAACAAAGGCGGTCGGTGGGTGACGTGCTCGCGGATTCTCTCGAAGACTACGCGCGATGGTGGAAACAAGCATCCCTCGTTTTTCTTTTGGAAAATGACCAAGGCTGAGGCAGTGGATCGCTTGACAGAATGCTCCATGTCGAGCAAAAGACATGGCAAGAGCATAAGTTGCTCCTGGGTCAAGTTTTGTCCCCTTTCCTTGCGCGACGGTGTAAAGCGAGTAGGCGAGAGAAGGGTCTATGGATGCGAGAACTTCCACAGCCGAAGCAAGGACCCGATGCTGTTGTTTCAAGTCTGGAGAGATAGCTTCCAATGCGGTGAACACCACACCGGGGAGAGGGCCCTGAACGCGCACTGCCGCTGCAAGGTATTGGGAAGCGATGAGTTTTTGGGCCGATGACCAGCGACCCTCCGAATGGTTTGCCAAGGGGTATATATCTTGGCAATAGTGAAACAATGTCGCGTCCCCAAGTATGCTTGCTACCCTAAGAAAGGATGCAATGACCACACACGAAAGATCTCGAGAAACCAGGGGTGACGATATCATGGGTCGCCACAATTGGTATAAAGCGTGTGTTGTTTCCAAGGCTCCCTCCGTCGGGCTGCGTTGGGTTGTGAGCGCGAAGGATGGTTCTTGCAGCTTCATTTCTACAGTAGCGAGGCCAAAAATAACTTGCCAACAGGAAACTACATGAGGTATCGCGTGATCGGTCGTTGTCCAGTGGCTCCCCACAGTGGGTAAAGTCCGGGAGGAGTTGAAGATGGAGAACAGCACCAGTGACCTCCAGCGCAGAGGGAGCGCGTGCGTCGGAGACAAAACGGAAAGAAACTGTCGCAACGAGTTCACGGACTGGTCCTTGGAAAGGCGGCCAGCGAAGCCAAACAAAGTGGTAGAGAGGGAGCGAGCAATGGTTGCGGTATCCGTTACGGAATCATCCAAAGATGCATTCGGCAGGCAATTTTCGGGGACGGGACCAGAGACCTCGCCAGTTTCTGGTAAAGCACGGCTCCAAAGTGCATCAAGGATGGCCTCTCGCGAATGTGTCGACAAAATTTCCCCGTACTGGATAGCCAGGCGATACAGCAAACGCTGCAACCACTGGTAACACACACGGTGATTCCGCAGGAGGAAAGAGATATCGCCAGCAGCAACATCGAGAAGACGGGGCTCCCGAATAGTAAACAGGGTCTCCAGGTAGTAGGCATGTACTTCGGGGTGACGAGAATGACGGCGAATAATGTGGTAGTGTGTGCGCGCACGCGCAATAGCACTGTGAGCATCGCATGAAAGAGCTATAGGGTCCGCATGCAGCATCTGGTATAATCAAGAGAAAAGAGTCTTACCACTTGAAGATGATCCAGCTCGGACGATTGCAAGCTCAGCACGCATCAACCAAAACCGATCAGAATCTTGGAGGGACATTCTTCTTGCTAACTTGTACCTTCCTACTTTGAGGATGAAAGCCCAATGTGTTCTACGCGTGGATTTCTCCTGGAAACAGGAGGCAAGGGGGTGCCTGTGCACAATAGATACACAAGGATCAATGGATAGCGATCCGAATAAGCCCATCAGAAAGGTGAGCATCCTGGAATCCAACATCCCAAGCTGGTTTCTTGACTCAGCGCGGTAATAGAGAGAGCGAATAGTGGTCGGTGAACAAGTAATAGGGTAGTTTGACGTAGCATTTTCCGACGAAAGAAGCTGCCTCAGGGTGTTGATGGCAGAGTGACTGGTCCAAGAGCGTGCGGTTAGGCGAGGGTCGTGACTCTCGGTGAACTTCAATGCGGGGGATGCGTCTCGAGAACCAGGAGGACAGGGTTGTGCAGGAGGTGGCGCGGAGACCGAGATAACCGATTTCTCGACCAGACTTACGACAGGAGCTGCCGCATCAGTATGTGCGCGAATTGTCTGACGGCTGAAAAAGTGGTGCAAACTGGGGGACAATGGTTAGACTTTAGAGATTATACACCGCACAAGACTCACCTCGGATTGGTGTCATGACCGCCAAGGGCTCGGACGGTCGATTGACACCATCGCAACATTCCATGTCATCAAAAACAAGACCAAGTCGCGTGTCCAAGACTCGAGGTCACGTGTCTGTACCAACAACGCCAAACATCAGCACAGCCATCTGATAGCGGAGATTCAACTTTATCTGAGAACTGGCATGGCAATTGCCGGCCGTGAGCGAGAGGCAAACCTTGTTGTCGGGTCAGACAACATCACATCCCTAGACCAGTCGCCTTGAAAAATCCATTGGCACTGCTGGTACGTGTTCATTAGTTTCACAAAAGGTTACTTGGCTGACTGATTACCACAGAGGTCAATCGGGAGGCACTAGTTATCCACTCAAAATCACCTGTATAGAATATGTGAGCGCTTTGCAATCTGGCCATTCGAGCTTTGTCCTCAACAGTGTATCCAGTAGCTACTTGTAACAATGGGAGCTACTCGCGCACAAAAAGAAATCTACTTCACCAAGTTGAAGGATCTCATCGCCAAATATCGTGCGTGTCATAACTCTTCTCAACCTTGGAGGTTATCAATATCATCTATCTAGCTTCTATCTTCTTGGTCAACGTCGACAATGTCGCTTCTAACCAGATGCACCAGATTCGTACTGCTCTCCGTGGAAAGGGTGTCGTCCTAATGGGCAAGAATACCATGGTCCGCCGCGCCATCCGTTCCATCCTCTCCGAGTACCCACAGTTCGAGAGGCTCCTTCCTCACGTCAAGGGAAATATCGGCTTCGTGTTCACCGCTTCCGATCTCAAGGAAGTCCGTGAAATTATAGTCGCTAACAAGGTTGCCGCCCCCGCCCGTGCCGGTGCTTACGCACCCAAAGATGTCTTCGTTCCCGCTGGTAACACAGGTATGGAACCTGGAAAGACATCCTTCTTCCAAGCCCTTGGTATCCCCACCAAGATTGCTCGTGGCACCATCGAAATTGTGTCAGATGTTCAGGTCGTCACCGCTGGCGGTCGTGTTGGACCTTCCGAAGCTACCCTCTTGAACATGCTGAACATCTCCCCTTTCACTTACGGTATGACGGTGGTTCAGATCTTCGACTCTGGCAATGTCTTTCCTCCCTCGGTCCTCGACATCGAGGAGAAGGAACTCATCGACCGATTTTTGTCGGGAATCAAGTCAATTGCTTGCATTTCGCTTGCGCTCCAGTACCCGACGATTGTCTCCGTCGTCCACTCTCTGGTCAACTCGTACAAGAACCTTATTGCTGTTTCCCTGGCCACGGAATATACGTTCGAGGGTTCTGAAAAGGTTAGCTCCACATTACTTGTTTACCATATGTGATGTTTTTGACACTGAAAATGCTGAAATCCACGATGCATCACCCTTTTTGTTACTGACTTTTCGCGTCTCGAATGAATCACTCTTTCTGACGTTCGATCTTAGGCTAAAGCATTCTTGGAAAACCCCGAGGCATTTGCTGTCGCTGCCCCTGTCGCCGCAGAGTCTGCTCCTGCTGCTGCTAAGGAGGAGACCAAGGCTGAAGAAAAGGCTGAGGAGAAGGAGGAGTCTGATGACGACATGGTAAGCCTAATTGGCTATGCATGATGCTCTGTGACTGAATGACTGAATGGTTGTTTAGGGCTTCGGTCTCTTCGACTAACCACGACACGTATGGCATGTATCATCCCCGCCGTGCACCATATGTAACGCAGAGTAATGAAAACACTGGCATGCGACATCTGATTGATATTTGAGGGCCTGTGTCATCATGTCGGATAATTTCGTAGTCAACTACGTAAATGGGGTATCTCGGAGAGGGTGATGTACGGAGCGCCGAGGTTTGCCTGGTCCTTTTCGAAAATCAACTCGTCCAGCAGCTGTGAGATCCGATAATCTGCCCAATCCGGCTCTCCTGTATGATTTCTGTACACTTGTGCTCAAACCCGCAGCTCTTATAATCCCGACTCTGTCCCGCATCATGTCTTCCTCAATCTTCCCTCACCACCCCAACCCCACCGACATGGACTTTACTCAAGGAACCCATCTCATTGTCGTCTCCAACCGGCTTCCTATCACAATTACCAAGGATGCTTCGGGCGAATATCACTTCAAGATGTCTTCCGGTGGACTTGTCTCCGCCCTCTCCGGCTTCAAGAAATCTTTGAACTTTACGTGGATCGGTTGGCCGGGCTTCTGCATCCCCCCAAAGGATCGCCCGTATGTCAACAAGCGCCTCATGGACGAATACTCTTGTCATGCTGTCTACCTTGAGGATGATATCGCCGACCGCCACTACAACGGATTCTCCAACTCCATTCTATGGCCTCTTTTTCACTACCACCCCGGCGAGATGAATTTCGATGAAGAAAATTGGATGGCTTACCGCCAAGCCAATCTGCAGTTCGCCGAGGTGGTCCGCGCACAGATTACTCCCGGTGCAATGGTTTGGGTGCAAGACTACCACCTTATGCTCCTTCCCATGATTCTTCGGGGACTCGTCGACGGCTCAGCGAGCGGAGACTGGCAGAGACGAGAACTGTCCAAGATCACGGAAGGTTTCGAAGAACGCTTCTCTACGAACACGGAAAAGATTCCCGGCGTCAAAATCGGCTTCTTCTTGCACACCCCTTTCCCGAGCAGCGAGATTTATCGGTAACGCATCTCCTCCGGTTTCCGATCCGATAGAACACTCACATGCACTCAGGATCCTTCCCGTTCGCCGCGAAATTCTTCTCGGCATACTTTTCTGTGACCTCATCGGATTCCATACATATGACTACGCACGTCATTTCTTGTCTTCATGCACCCGCATCCTCGGCTTGCCGACGATGCCCAATGGCGTCGAGTTCGAAGGGCGTTTGGCACACGTGGGCACATTTCCCATCGGCATCGAGCCGGGATCCTTTATTGAGGTGGGGATTTGTAAACGTTGTGCTGGCTTACTCGCTGAACGAAGAACGAACAGAATTTGAAAAAAGACTCAGTTACGTCGCGCATCGCACAATTGGAGCAGCGCTTCGCGGGTGTGAAGCTTATCGTTGGTGTCGACCGCCTCGATTACATCAAGGGTGTCCCCCAAAAGTTACACGCGCTCGAACTTTTCCTCACGCAACACCCTGAGTGGATTGGAAAGGTGAGCATTCGCATGCCTGAGTGTATGACAAGATTAACGTTCCTGGAGGTGGTGCTGGTTCAACTCGCCGTTCCTTCCCGTCAAGATGTGGAGGAGTATCAAAACTTACGATCGACAGTGAACGAGTTGGTTGGACGCATCAATGGTCGCTTTGGGACAGTCGAGTTTATGCCCATCCATTTCATGCATAAGAGCTTGCCGTTCGACGAACTTTGTGCCCTGTACGCCGTCAGTGACGTCTGCCTTGTTTCATCCACGAGGGATGGAATGAACCTGGTAAGGGTCCTTGCCTTGGCTGCAACGGTGACTGAGTCGCATCCACGTTGCATTAGGTGTCATACGAATATATTGCCTGTCAACAAGCTCGTCAGGGCGTAATGATCATATCTGAGTTTGCGGGGGCAGCTCAGAGTCTTAATGGGTCCATTGTCGTCAACCCGTGGGACTCGCAGCAGGTTGCAGACGCTATCCATGAAGCTGTCACGATGGACGCTGAGAAACGCGCTGAGAACCATCGCAAGCTGTTTAAATACGTCAACAAGTACTCCGCGGCTTTCTGGGGATCTAGCTTTATCAGGGAAATGGGGCGACTGAAACGAGACACTCTAGACAAAGAAGGTCAAGCCAAACTCGTGCAAAGAAAGGACGAGGAGCCAGGAAGTGACGTGGTGGACGGGCAAGTACCTACCCCGCAGGTGGTAAGCCCCACACCATGAAGCTTCGGAGAAGGTGTGACTTTTCGCATATTTAGGGACTAATGCAGGCCATGGTATTACATACTCTACCAGCCCTCCGTTCTTCCGATATATCTATTCGTTGGCTCTTCTATATGATTATTCCTTTTTTACGCAAGTCCTTATGACGAATTTCTAGAACATAGACAGGGGGTACCATATCGATATGCGCCGTTTCTGGGTCACCATTCCCTTAGATTTCTTGTGGTCGCAATGTGTTGAAAACGTGCAGTTCTATTGTTCACCTACATGGATTGCATAAGATCTGCGGACCCTGTCTGCGGGGAATGTGAGTAATGGAAGTGCAATCGTTCCTGGCCAATGTCATTGTGGGTCATGCGCGATGTGACATGATGACATTTCGGCTCGTTCATCGTGTAAGTGTACTCAATACGCCGTAGTGTCTCTTCACCACGCTGCCAGTGTGTGGGTCAAAGCTGAAACGTTGGCTGTCAACCACGCTTCCATAGCAATTTTGGCCGGTGATCTAGTCCACTTTCCCAACGAACCGGTACCTTGGGGATCACACTGGTCTGCCTTCAGGGTCTTTCCTGAGAATGCCTCTCAGGCCGCATGCCGCAACCGTGACGCACGTCAACGCCTCCACCCAGACACCACGTTGTTTTACCCGACCTTGTGGTGTTACCAGCTAAAGTGAACGTTGTCTGTGTGACGCATCGGCATGGCCATTTTCGTCGGCTCTTGGGTCGGCTCTCTTCCGAAGCTGGCTCAGTTTGCGCATCGAGTCGACCCGTTTGCGGCATTTCCCTTCCCGCCGTCGGTTCCCTTGGAAAGCTTCCAATGGAATGTTCAAGACGCGTGCGGTGACACGACGGCCTTGGCATAGGTCGTTCAAGCCCATCTTCTCATTCCAAACTTGGTACGCGGCGCCTTTGAGTTGCTGTTTGTATTATTAAACAAATCCCCGGGTAGTGTGGTGACCTCACCGCAGTCGTGCCCTACTTCCGCTCAGGATGTTGTACCAGCTGGAGGTATTCGTTCTCTTGCGAGCATTCGATTGCAATACATAGAATGCGTGCGCTCAGGCTCGGAGCACCCATGCAGGGTTCAACGTCGATGTAGGTCACTGCGATCAAGTCACTCGCAAAACGGTCCAACGGCATTCCTCCCGGGTCGCCTTCATGACCCTCGCATGCAACAGACCACCGCTGATCGCAGTTTAGGCTGTGTATACTTGACGGTATGGTATGTTGGCTGAAACACCCTCGACCAGGCCGCGTTATTGCGCACGATCACTTGAATGCTGCCACCATCCATGAGCACCCGTGCGTGCGGCATTCAATGGTTGGCGTCATTCACAGGACGAACGCGGCCATGCATGTCGTCAGCCTTGACGTTGAGCGGCAGCTTCGGATGGCGCTGCAAGATCCACCCGATGGGATTTATCCTCATGCGGGCATTGAAGTGGCAGGACTTGGGCACTGGTTCGTTGATACGCCTGCCAGTGTATTCATATGGACGGCATACACGTTCCTCAACGCGAAGTTTGTGCTTTTTTTGGCGTTGTGCCCTCCACGGTGGACAATGGCGTGGTGTTCCCTGGTTAGCTACTGACGACAATACAGATTTGCCTCACCACATTCCCCATTGTGTGGGGTTGGTGGGGATAGGGGGTGCGATGTATTCCATTGAATACTGGTCGACTTGTGCAGTGTCGACGAAAGGAGTACATTCAAGTTGGAGCGTGTGCAACTACTGAAATTTGCTACTCGCCGTCATGTCCAAAATGAGAATTTGACTCACCCAGTGGAAACATGTTCCTATCAGCAAGTCATAGCCTCCATTGATTGGTATCGCCGTGGATATACAAGTTCTATATTGTCGTATAGATTTAGTGGTGGCAAGTCATCTGGTGTGTGCTTACATACCACAACAGACGGTGTCTGTCTTGAAATTGCTGTATGGAGATGTAGCGGGACTCCTCTTCTGATGCGTACTGAAGCTTCTCATAAGCGGATGGAGCTCTCTCCCTAGGATCTCCACGATAAGGTAACCCTTTTTGTTTCATAACCCTTGATTGAGGACCCGTCAGCTGAATGGGTCCCGTGGTGTTTCCGCTAAGCCCTCTACCCCCAAGGTGAACGTGCATCGTCAAACATCATCGGGGGCAAAGGAATCTTCCAAAGCTTCGTCCAATGGGATTGATTATTGTTCCAGCAGACTACGATTTCTAGTAGCTGCAAGTGTTGACACGAAGGTCTGGAATGTGAAAGCCTTTATTTCCGCCGCGATAAGGGTGGTCTCACATTCCGAAACAGGCCTACGAATGTTCGTCAATTCAGCGGTTGTTTGGTTCTGTCGACACTATTATAAACTTCCTTGAATGAGGTTTTGAAAGCATGGAATGTTCTGCATGGAATTCGCGACATCCATGGCTGTGTCAGATTACTAGACTTGCCGTTTTTGGAAAGATGAGTACAAAAGTGCCATGCCGCCGGCCAGACGGACCGGCCGACCCAGGTCGGGAAGGGTATTACGGATGGCCGAGTGGACTGCGCATCGCAAGCCAACCGAGCCAGGAGTGAAGGTTAATGAGCTCAGATACATCCATTAGGAGGAAGATGGAGGTGGGTAATATGTAACGACCGGACACGCCGCATACGCGTGGTTTCGGGACCTAGCCGAATAAAAAAATAATCGGGGAACGAATTAGATCATAACTAGGATTGATGCAGATTGATGCCAACGCCATTGTGGATATTGGGTTGACAGGGCACAGAGAAGGGTACGGCGGTCGTACCTCGACAGTGAAACCGATGTGACGCAAAGGAGTGACCGCGGCGCAGCACCGTTTCACTGGCTTGGTCAGACCCCCTTGTGGAATCGGGTCTGGGGAGTTCATTCAAGCGAAAGCGCAGTACGTGCATAACTGGACTGCACCGATTTGGCCGGGAATGCCATGGAAAGACCGAGGGCTGTGAAACGGGTTTCGTGAGGATTCAGACCGCTGAAGCCAAAGGAAAGACGAGCTCGTCCTACTGTACACACAAACGTATGAGCGATAATAATGTGTAGGTATGACTGTGCCACGTGGATGACGTCGCTGGGGGTTAATGCCAATGGGGCTTATCAGGAAAAAGGGTGAGAAGCAGGCGGAAGTTGGATTGATTATCTGAACGAAAGGAGGATGTCTAGAAATTTGGGAAGGCGGACCCGCGGAAGGGAAGGGTGGCATATCATCAAACACGGGCAGAAGGCATGGAGGATCGGGCATGGGTGGGGAGCATGACGTCGCAGTGGAGGAGTCGCACGGTTGCATTCGGCCCGTGATGATCTGCACCCCAAAAAGGGAGGTGCTAGGATTGGCAGCGGAAACAGAACTTGAGCGCCAACGCTCACTGGAACTGCGCGACCATTCAGCCAGCACGCAGACGGAGACGGAGAGAGCTTTTAACTCGTCGGGAAGAACTGGCTCGAGTTCGCTCGCAAAAGGTGCGTGGGTGACGTGCCTTGGATGTTTCCGAATGGAAAACAGGGCTGTGTTTTCTAATCGAATGTTCGATGAACCATCACTAAAGTGACCTCCGCGTGTTACCCGTACCCAGCGCATGGCGCCCAGTGAATCATCAGCCTGCCAGCTGCAGATCACCTTTCCTCGTTGTATATATCCCATTCCCAACGCTCTCCCGTTTTCCTCTCCCCCGACATGCCTCCCGCCGCCCCAAACATTCCTGCGATCGTCACTACCGATCTGTCCTCCAAGCTCTCTCTCGTAGACAACCAGCCTCCTCCGCCTTCTCCACCTCCTCCAGACCTCCTTTCACCGTGTCCGCCTCTCCCGTCATCCTCCCACCGCTCTTCTTTCGACCTTCCCCGCTCACTGTCTCCCTCCCTTACCGTTGTATCATCCTCTAATGACGGAGTCTCTTTCGCCCACCCCCCCTCACCAACCCTCTCCACGCAATCTTCCGTACAATTCACAACTTCCCTTACCTTGAGAGACAACAGACCCGACGAGCGTTCTGGAATTTCGTCTCTCCAATTGCTCAGCCCCTCTGCCATAGACAGGACCGCGCATCGTAGAAAGGGAAGTTTTGCAAGCTCACACGATGAACACAGCTCCATCAACGAAACAGAAGCAGATCACAGTGAAGGCTCATTTACTCTCTCTCCCATCCGTCGCCCCAAATCGGATGCTACGACTTTAACGGTCGCTTCTCACACGCACTTTGACGACTCTTCCAAGCTGCACGGCCGCTTGTTGGACGACAAGATTCCAACACAAAGTCAGCCAGCACGCCCCTCCAATCCTTCTCCTGTGCAAGACCCCCCACTTGACCTTGGTCCGTTCTCTGTCGACCCAGATCGGCTTGCGAGCCTCTTGGATCCAAAGGATTTAGATGCGCTGCAGGAACTAGGGGGTATCAATGGCGTTCTCGAAGGCCTCGGCACTCATCCTACCCGTGGCTTATCTATCGACCCTGATGGTGGTCGATCATCTCGTACTTCCCTCGGCACAGGGCAAGGTGCTCCCCAAAGACCCGATTCTCATGTGCACAAGTCTTCGACAACCGCTTCGGACCATGCCCAACCCCCCTCGTATCCGACAGCACACTGCAGTGATATGCGTGATCAACCCGGCCCTTATACTGCCTCACTGGCAGACCGCAAGGCAGTATACGGCGAAAATGTCTTGCCGCGCCGTCCGACGACATCTCTACTTCGCCTCATGTGGCATGCGCTCAAGGACAAGGTTTTAGTACGTCAATGTTATACCTTTTTACTGCCTATTCTTCATGTCCGTCTATCAGGTCTTGTTGTCAATAGCGGCCGTAGTATCACTGGCGCTTGGCTTGTTTGAGGATTTTGGGACGCCGCTTCCTCCTGGTGAGCCGCCCGTCCACTGGGTTGAAGGCGTTTCCATCATTGTCGCGGTTCTTATCGTTGTAAGTCATCCACCGGTTCGTTTACCTCCCATCATCACCCGCGGTCGCAGGTTATCGTTGGTTCTCTTAATGATTGGCAGAAAGAGCGTCAGTTTGATGCGCTTAACCAAAAGAAAGATGAACGCACCGTTAAGGTTATCCGAAATGGCGAAGAACATCTTGTCGACATCAAGGTGCGTTGCTCGCATAGTTGGTCAGCTTTTTTCGATGTGTATGTGTGTCGTAGGAGGTCGTGGTCGGTGACATTGCGATACTGGAACCGGGTGAGGTGGTCCCCTGCGATGGAATCTTCCTCTCCGGGCATCATGTCAAGTGCGACGAATCGGCGGCTACCGGCGAGGCCGATGCCATCAAGAAAGCCCCATATTCGGCTTGCCTGGCGCAAAGGAATGCACAGACCGACCCCAAAGAGGACGGCACCAACGGGGGGCTACCAAGGCATACGCTGTCAATGGATTGCTTTGTCATCAGCGGTAGTAAGGTGCTGGAAGGTGTTGGTCAGTACGTCGTTGTCGCGGTCGGAACGAAAAGCTTTCACGGACGAATCATGATGGGTGAGAAAGCCGACCTCACCTTCCTTGGACTCATCTAACTTCATAACAGCTTTACGCACTGATACCGAGAACACTCCATTGCAAATCAAGTTGAATGTTCTCGCGGAACTAATTGCGAAAGTTGGGAGCATATGTGGCCTTCTCTTGTTTGGAGCCCTCATGATACGCTTCTTCGTGCAATTGCACACGAATAATCCTCCAAGGTTAGTTTCTTTTACGACCGTTTTCCAGTTTCTAATCCTGGATTTTCAAGAAATGCAAATGAGAAAGGCATTGCTTTTGTGCAGATTCTTATCATCTCCGTCACTCTCGTCGTGATTGCTGTGCCAGAAGGCAAGTCAAGTGCGGTCTCATCATTGTCGCCGACTAACTTTATTGCAAAAGGTCTTCCTCTTGCCGTCACCCTTGCGCTCGCATTCGCTACCAAACGCATGACAAAGGAAAATCTACTCGTCCGTGTACTCGGTTCATGCGAGACTATGGCGAACGCTTCTGTCATCTGCACAGACAAGACCGGCACTCTTACACAAAACACGATGACTGTTGTTGCAGGATCCATCGGCGTCCACGCCAAGTTCGCGCGGCAGCTTGAACAGAATCAGTCCAGGACGAATGTAGTCGACGAACATCGTTCTCGCAGGAGTACCGACTCTGGAATTTCTGGACCCACCCAGGATTTCTCTGTCGACCAGAGTCTGATCAACACTATACTCTCACCCCAGCTTCGCAAACTCTTCAACGCAGCCATCGCTATCAACACGACCGCCTTCGAGGATGTGGATCCCGTGACCGACCAAAGGGTCTTCATTGGTAGCAAGACTGAAGGGGCCCTCCTCTGCTTTGCTAAGGAGCTCGGCTGGACCAGCTACAAAGAAATTCGGGATGCGGCTGATATTGTGCAAGTTCTCCCTTTCTCGAGCGCCCGCAAAGCTATGGGTGTCGTAGTCAAGCTGGAGAACGGCAACCATCGACTGTACATCAAGGGGGCTAGCGAGATCCTCACCAAGCTATGCACTCGCCACGTCGTCATATCACCAAATGCGAAGCAAGCTGGCGATGTGGATGCCACTGTGGAGACCATGGCACTCGACACGTACGCTGAAGTTAATGTCTCCCGAACGATCATTTTTTACGCCAATCAATCGCTCCGTACCCTGGCTCTCTGCTACCGTGACTTTCCTGTTTGGCCACCACCAGAATTTCACCAGACCGCGGACGAAGACGTATGTTGACCAATCATACCCTCCTTTCTTTACTCACTATCATATAGATTCCATATGAAGACCTCGCCCGCGAGCTCACTCTCATTGGTATTTTTGGTATCGAAGACCCCTTGCGCGATGGTGTTCGAAAAGCCGTTGCGGATTGCCAGAAAGCTGGCGTCGCCGTCAAGATGTGCACCGGCGACAATGTCCTCACCGCCCGGTCCATTGCTTCTCAGTGCGGGATCTATACAGCTGGTGGTATAATTATGGAAGGACCGGTCTTTCGGCAGCTGAACGAGGCAGAGATGCTTGAAATCGTTCCGAGACTCCAGGTTCTTGCCCGCTCTTCTCCAGATGACAAGAAAATTCTCGTTGAAAAGCTGCGTTCTCTGGGAGACATCGTCGCCGTTACTGGCGATGGTACAAATGACGGACCTGCACTCAAAACTGCACATGTCGGCTTCTCGATGGGCATCACTGGTACCGAGGTGGCGAAAGATGCATCCGATGTCGTCCTCATGGACGATAATTTTGCCTCCATTGTCAAGGCTATCATGTGGGGGCGCTGCGTTAATGACGCCGTCCGGAAATTTTTACAGTTCCAGCTGTCCGTCAATGTCACTGCCGTCGTCGTTACGTCTGTCACTGCCATCATATCGACTGAAGAAACCTCCGCTTTGTCGGCCGTTCAGCTGCTCTGGATCAACATTATAATGGACACGTTCGCCGCTCTTGCGCTTGCTACCGATCCTGCGTCTCCCGTCCTTCTCGATAGGAAACCAGACAAGCTCACCGCACCACTGTTCACCGTCAACATGTACAAGCAAATATTTTTTCAATCGGCTTATCAAATTATAATCGTCATGATCTTACATTTCTATGGACTGGAAATACTCGGCCTCGAGGATACCTCGACGAACAACTCAGTTGTACAGACCGTCGTCTTCAACGTCTTCGTGTTCGCACAAATATTCAGTTCCTTCAACTCCAGACGATTGGACCGCAAACTCAACATCTTTGAAGGCCTATTGAAGAACCATTACTTTGTTATCATCACACTCATCGGTAACGTTCTGTGTCGTGTCTTGTGATTACTACATGTAACATTCATTCTGCAGAGATCGTCGTCCAGATCACCATAGTGTTTATCGGCGGTGCTGCCTTCCAGGTTACACGCATTGGGGCTCGTGAATGGGGAATTTCTATTGCCCTCGGCCTCGTGTCTATTCCTTTGGGCGCTGTCGCCCGCCTCCTACCGAACAAGCCCTTTGAGAAATTGCTCGTTCTCTCGAGGATTCTTCCAAGCCCAGAGACACTTCCTGTCATCAAACCTGACGCAGAGTGGAACGAAGCTATTGAACTTGTCCGCGACAACTTGGCGACCTTTGCGAATCTTCGTGGTGGCCGTCTGCGCTCATCGTCGTTTGTCTGGAAGAGTCGCTCAGGACGTGTACACGATGATCGCAGAGTTCATCTGTTCGTCGTTCCCCTCCTAACTTTGCATAAACTAACCCTCCTCAATCAAGTTCTTCTATTATGACCATGGTCCCGACCTTGATAGCATCATCGATTGGGGCAGGTTGGGCACCACATAATCACGGTACAATTTCGGACCCAGCACGTTATGATCCCTCGACGTCATCGGCAGCGCTCTGGGAGGGCAGGATCCAAATTCATCCAGACACGAAGCCGGACGATCCAATTTTCACCAAGTGGGGTCACGGTCGCCTGCGCTCCTCGCCGCCGCCTGTCTGACCTGGTTTGCGGTGCACTGGTGGCATCTGACGCGTTTGATATGCAACCTCATGATCTCATCATGGAAGAGCGCCATGTCGCACCCACGACCCGTACATTAATGCGTTATGATAATCTCAAGGACACGATCACCAGGGGCCGGTCCCTATGCAACGTTTTAACCCGCTACAGCATGCAGTAATGTTATCACGTCCGACACATTACGGTCCTACCCGTGGTCTTTCAGGTCCTTTCATCGCATATAGTTTATCCAATAATATGATGACCCCCTCCTCACGATCAACCATGGTAACTTATTTCATTTCTCCGATAGACAGTAATGCCTCGAGGGCTACACGACCACAACTACGGTACTTGGGCAATTGGTCTCTTTGTCATGCATTTTTATTACATTTACATCCACGTCATGATCACCTATATTGCATTTTTACGCTATCGTCGACTGTCTCGCTCGGTTCGCGACGCCCGGTTTGAACACCGGCTTGCCAGAACACTCCAGATTCGGACGCTCCGTTTTCAGCATCTCTTTCTCAAGGTCATTGAACGCCCGGGGCGTCTTGTCAAGGGACGTCTCGAGCATAGGCGCCGAGACATGCCATACCCATTTTGGCAGCATTTGGAATAGCAGTCAGACCATCGTGCCAACAAGACATGTCATACGGGCACAAATATGGAATTGTCGAGAGGTCACACGACAGATTAACATGTCGACGAAGGCTTTCGAGTCATGGTGCTGGGGCGGACTTTGAGGCCATCTCCCCACACAGCGTTATCGACTCTATGCTACGCCGGGCCAGTGCCAAGCAAGCACGAAGCCTTTTTGAGAGCTCGTGGTGCAAAGAATGACTGTGCGCGCGGGTGGGGGCTGAGTCGCCACGCCAAATAGGTGCATGAAACCAGTGCCGCATGATGCGAACTACGTCGGGGCAGATTTCGGCGACAGACAGTTTCCGATTGAGGATGCCAAATAAACATGGGGGATATACTGTATTTTGTAGCGTGGATGGGTGACATTGTATAAACACATGGGCAGACGAATTCATAAAAACCGAGGTTTAGGGCTCGTAGAGGCGGTCCGCAATATCAATAGGAGTGAAGGAGAGAGGTTGGCAGGACAGACAGGGAGGTGGTATTGGGATGCTGAGGTGGAAGGAATGATACAACAGTGAGGAAGACTGGATAGGTTCTCTACTGCTAAATTGGTGACATGTCAAGGTAGGCAAAGAACGAAAAAGACACTGCGACTCACGTTCTCGAACGACGTAATGAAAAACTACAGTTCTTTTACCGCTGGTGGAGCGACCCAGTGTCTTAGGAGACGGTCGTCTGCGTCATGTCCCCATAGGTAATATGATGCCCGTTGTTGCAGTACGAATAGCTGAGAAGGAAATATACGGCACACGCCTCTGAACAAGAGGAAGCCCATGAGTGATAGCACAGAGACTGTTGTACGATGAATGACAACAAATGAAAGATTTGAAGCTAATAGTGCGCACAGAAAATGAGTTTCTCCCAAGGTTCCAGAGCATTGATGGCAAATGTCGTTTCAATGACTAGCTTGCGCCTCCAAAGGTAGTTTCGTATGCGACTGGAATCATAGATCATGTTGGTGGGACAAAGTCTATGGGAGGAGGAAGCCCGTCGCCTAATATCGAGCAGCGTGAGAGGCGCAGAGCAAAATTCATGCTATGCAATGTCCGGCGATCACGTGATCTAGGGATTTCGAGTGATAGTTCCTCCGAGTCATGGGACATCAAAGGAGTAAGAAGGAACAAGTACATCAGAGGGAACAGGTAATGGAAGAAAAAAAGATATATGTAGCGTCATTGTGGGAATCAGCGATATCGAACGTGTTTCTGTATAAGTGCTGCGAAACCATTATGCATCAGCGATCTTGCGGGACCGAGAAACACTCACAGTAGCTAATTCTTCCGTGAGCGTCATAGCTCCTTCAATGCCGAAGGATCAACGAAATGCCGCAGCAACCGGTCGTCACCATCTTGACCCCACAGGTAATACGTCGCACGTTGGTGCATGATGGACACATGCTGAGGTAGATATCGGTATACCCCAGAGACGAGGAGAAGCGCGAAAAACGTGAAAATAAGCACTATAGAAATTTCATAAGATATCTTTGTCCGGTGACGAGGCAGGGACACGAAGCATCGTGTAATAATACTCGAACAACGGTGATGGAGTACGAGTACTTACTGGACAGAATCTTTTCCCAAGGCTCCAGCATAGAGAATGCAATTGTAGCCTCAAACTTTGTCCGTTGACGCCATAGGTACTCCCTCAACATTTCATAAAATCGTACGAGGTTGCAAGGCTAACCGGATGTCGGAAAAATGAAGTAGAGTATGTTTCAGAGACGGTTGACACGACGAAGGGGTGACTCTCGCGTTTGTTGGGGGAGAGCACCGTCTACTGTAGGATTAGTTGAATTCGGGGAGCGGTTTTCAAGTTTCGCCAAGAACCAACCCTTTACAAGGCGTTTTTGACCACTGTCTGAGTTCTGGGCACGTGACATATCTCAGGTACGCGACTGTCTCAACTTGACTCCGTGGGTTCACACGAGATGTCGCTAAAACAACCCCGATTGAAAGTTCCATCATATGACCGTCAAAAATCTGAGATTGTTCTCTCCGAATCAGCTCTTGGCTGGATCCGCGCCGACGCTCGGAGACCTGCCATGAATCACGATCTGATATTTTGGTGCGTAATTCAGGCTTGGAGCTGAGCAGCATTGCCCATTAAGAATACTCACCTTGCGGTCTTCCCACCACACCTGTATAGCCCGCATGGATACAGCACGATCATTCGGAGTCCGCCGCTGTCCGGAAGGCATCTTTGACATGCCAGACAGGTAGATAAGCCCTGTTACAAGCAACTTCTTATCAATTATGCGCTAGATAGTCTCAGTTCCCTTCGTTCATGCCACATGTCACCTGTCACCGCAACAGAATGGACCAAGACTTCCGACGGCCGTGTCTTTTCAGTGAGTATCACCGTGAAACTCTCGTCGCGATTTGCTGAATGCATGTAGAGTTTCCGTTCTCTGAGATGGCTTGTGGCTAGTTGGCGAGGCAAGCCTTTTTGGTGTCCAAAACAGTACATCTCATTGCTTGGGGAAGCGACAATTGACGCCAAGTGAAGCAACTCCTGCGTCAGGTTTCGCTGGCAAATAGTGACACTTATATTTTACTTGGGAGTGTCGCAGGTTGAAGCCCCTCTTCCGCCGAGGCAAAAGGGCAAGTGGGACTTATCGGCTCTTTGGCACATTGAATGTTTCAGACAGATCTCACTCGATTCTGGACGGCTCTCGCGTCACTAATGGCACCTGGAAGAGATGCATTGAACCACATACATTGCTATTGATCTAGCCAAGAATATCCGTTTAAATGACCGATCTTCTTTGCTTCAAATTCAGTACCACGTCCCTGCCCACTTACCCTTCTCTCTCCGCGGTCCTCTCGGAGCCTTCTCACTGCCGTCTTTTGCGCGAGTAGCGGGTGGCTCTACCCTGCCTTGGCACTGTTTTCTACTCCTATCGATCGAAGTGGCCGCGATATCATGTGAGTGGCCTTCACCCTCTCCATACCGAATATTTCTCAACATCGGTGGTAGGACTTTTTTACTCACTCCTTCTGAGTCGTATTGGCTCATAGACTTGTGTTATTTCCTATCAGGAATGTTAGCGGTGCTATCTAACTGCAAATTCATTCATATCACTAGTCGAAGCTTTGTCGTCCAGGCGACACACAGATGCGACCTCGTTTGGGCACTGATTGCTACAGAGACTGGTGGTCGCAAGGCCGGGTATATGATACAATGACATCGATCGACTGCATACGTGCACTTCTCATCCTCAGGCTCGAGCATGATGCTGACTATCCTCCCTCGCCAGTGAACCTGTGGAACATAGCTTCTTCAACGTTGAAGGAGATATCGCAATAACCAGTCGTCGCTGTCTTGACCCCACAAGTAGTAGATTGCGCGCTGGTGCATGAAAGATACGTTCCGCGGCAGAAATCGATATACTGCATACGCGAGGAAGAGCGTGAAAATGGTGCAAATAAACACTGCAAAGCGTTTCCGTCAAATCGGTGTTGCAAGACGCGGGAAAGTACTATGGCGGTGACGGTGGCAAGCACAAGAGGGGCACTCACTAGCTAAGACCCTCTCCCAAGGCTCCATTACAGTGAATGCAAGCGTCGTCTCGAGCTTGACTCGTTGACGCCATAGGTAGTGGCTTAGCATCATAGAGGTCGTGTGGAATGACGGTGGTGATCGGGAGCATCGATGTAGAGGGGCTCCAAGGGTGGCTGACACACTAAGGTCCCAATCGACGGAGACTAAGCACCCCTCTACTTATAGGGCGAGGGTTTATAAGACGCGTCCTTTATTCTGTGTTCATGACCAGAACCTATCGACAGACGACCTCAGGTGGCATATGACTTCAGCCAGGATTGCGCACTGGGTCGGCACGCGAAGGAATTGCATCAGCCCTGCGATGGACCATGCAGGCTGAACCAACTCAATTCGGCTGGACTCGCGCTGACGCTCGGCGATATGGCAAGGTACTATCTACGAGTTTGGGCGGTACCTGCGGACGTAGACAAACAATTGCGATCAGATACCCGGAGAGACACACAACAGCCGAACAGGCGAAAACAGTGGCTCCTCCCTGCTCAGCACAACATGGTTGGAGGGCAGAACAGCCTAAACATGATATTCAGTATGACAGAACATAAAAGGTCCGGTGCTTACACTGTGGTCAACGCCCGAGGCATCGGGCAGTGTGATCCTCACTTGTTGCTTGATCTACGTCGGGTCAGAAGCGTTATTGCTAGCTGCCAGACATGGTAAAGATGTCGTGGGTGCGTATTTGGAATAACCAAGCTTTGCATATACAATCTCGTAGGTGCGTCCTTTGGTGGCCAGCATAATACACGAGTTTTGTTACTCTCGTTTCACGCCTGATTCTCCAACCTGCTGGGCGTTAGAATATTGGTCAACCCTGCAGCAAAGGATGATCAGGAACGAGCCCATCATCCGAGGCACAGAGACCACATGATGTGCCCCGACGGTGATCATTCACGCGCACGTTCGGTCATATTTACATACGTATCATGATAGTGAAGGAACGTGAGAAGAAAACGCACATGGAGCATCGGATATCAGCAGGTTTGTCTTTTAGTCGAAAATTTCCTAGAGAGGAGTGCCCGATGGCAGAACTTCGCGGTTAAGGGGAGCGGCTAGTCTTTAATCTGCAGACCCGTTGACTACGGGAGAACTCGTCAATTATCACCGATAGTCACGGCGTAACAGGGAACAAGATAAGCGAAATGATCTGACAATAACATGTTGGAGGAAATGGGGATGGCATGAGTCATGTCAGTGGAGAGTCCCGGAACTGACATGGCCACACTTCCGCTGAAGGTAATGCTGTAAGGCTCGGATGGAAAGCGAGAATAGGGCTCGCCGATATACGGCATGTGAGCCATATGACTAGATGGGTACATACCTTTGGGACAGAACTTAATGTACTTATACTGCGAATTCAGTCCTGGTTATGATCATGGCGAAGCGTGACAGGACCGGAGTACTCAACTTGAATGAGTCTTTTGTTCGCCGTACAATGTTTTGTTCTTCTGCTTTATGTCCTGAGTTGATGTTGCCAGTACATTCTGTGTCAATGACTACCTGGCTATATTCATGCCTGACTGTGATAGGCTCTTTCAATCTCCGCTACATAATCAAGTAATCGTATCACATGCATACATAGGAAAAAGTTCGCGCGGTCCCGTTTACAGGACCAAACACTCCTCCTATTGGATGCGAAGGACCTGTAACGATCGTACGATTCATGTATGCTGCAATGTGTATGGCAAGTGCACGTGTACTAGTGGCGAAATTGTGAAACAGTAAGACATACGGATGTGCTGCGACGGTACATAGATCAAACTACTGAAGACACATGTTAAATACTTCACGGCCAAATGGCATGAAGCCCCAAAGGCGATAATGACAAGGCAAGTATTATAGAGGCTGTCAACGAACCTCCCGTTCACCGGTCATATACGCGATACTCGCTATGAGAATTCGTTCGACGATTCCAAGTTCCTCCTCATCCCGTGGGGCGTAGATAAGGATAAACTCTTTTGGAAGGGTCTTCAATGTTCCGCTCAAGGGGTGTCGCTCACCCCAACCACGTTCAATAACTAGGAACAATCAGATATTCCGGTAGTGAGGCAAGGAACCTGAGAGACGAAATACCTTGTTTACAATCCTGTGGAGACAAAACGACATGCAGAGAATAGTCGATCTCAGGGTGCAGGTGTGCAATCTCGCGCAGGGCATGGTCAGCGACCTGGTGGGGGGAAGGAACTGACTCTGCGATGACCATGCCATCGTGAACGCGTTCGTGGGGTGACATCTTAATATCTATGATGTTGGTATTCGCTGCTGCGCGCCTGGTAAAAGTCGCAGCCAGTTTCTGATCGTACAACGATCCAATAAGCGATCTCGTCGCAATTTTGGATGGGCACTCACGTCTTTAATCTCTTGAGGTGGAAACTGGTTTATCTGGCGATGCGGTAGGAAATGCCAACCCGTCATAGGTCGTTCTCCTCTCCTCTGCGGAATGTTATCTGAGCCAGTGAGCCATGTGCTCTTGTCATTGTCTTGGTCATAGCAAGCTGTAGACGTGCACTCCTTGCCAAATGGAATTGCCACCATTGCGATGCAGTACCCTAATGGATTTGAAGGGATAGCCCCTTTTCCGAGTGCGAGGAATGCCTTGTAGTTGCCTCTGATCCATCGAGAGAGGATGGCAGCTGCGATGGCGATGACAATTGTGGACGCGCGTGGTTGAAATCGACGCACAGAGACGTTGATCAGGGGAGAGAGGGGCATCGTGGTAATGGCAAGTAGTCAAGATGTAGTCTGGTGAACAGACTGTCTGTGAAGCGAACTATCGATAGACGGACTGGTTGAAGATTTCCGAGTCGTGGGGTTGTGCGCGGATTCCCACGGAAACTAAGCTTTAAGTTCTAGTTTAGAAATAGACACAGCCACCTCGGGTTCTTTGCTAAAGCCTCTCAGGCTCAGCTTCGTGATGCGATCACACCTCGTCGACCCGATCTCCTGAGCAGCGGTCTGCTTCAACGCGCACCCGCACTCGGATGTCTCGCAGGGCGGCCTTGGCACACGCGCCGGTCCTGAACCAGATCCTTCGGAGTGCTACACAAACGGAACGAACCGGAAAAGGGAACGTGATCACACATCACGACAAATAAACCACACATTGTCGGATTCCAAACTGTTCGTCCAACTCTCTGTGTGGGATCTGTAAGGTCTTTGCAGGCACTACTGCATGACAATATGAACGCCTTGAACGTCAAGGCCGTGCTGTGCGCCAGTGAGAATCACACTTCGTATGCTCTAACTCACCATAGAAGTTCCAGCTGTGGCGTGAAGGATGCGATATTGACCACCTGCATTCGAGGAGTCGTTGTACGTTTGTTGAGATACTCCAGCGACATGTCACTATGATAATGACGGACCCCGACCTTGAAGTTCTTTTGAAATAACGTATTGCGCAGCATCTGTAGCCTCTTGCTTGGAGTCGTGAAAATTAAATGTCCATTGGAGGATGCAAGTGTGCCGGAATGAGGCGATCAAAGTTGCGAAAAAAGCGCAAGCTGCCGACGACTGGAGTTGTCGCACACGTTATATTTGGACGATCGGTTTGGAGAGATGAATTGCGACGTGATCGGGACGTATTCCTAACTGGCGCTGAACGACACAGTAGATACGCAGTGGGAGCATGGCCGAAAGTGCTTGAAACAGGATGCCTGTTGGAAGGATTGCTCGAAATCCACCAATTGGCCCTACGCTGGACGGAACGTGTCTTCGCCGTGTTTCAGGAGGCCGACAGTGTAGGTATTATAAGCTTTGTCAACATGTGTACAGTGCATTTTTCTGGGCAAAGCTCTGTCTTGTTGTCATAGTAGCTGAGCGAGTCGAGGAAGTGCATTCCTGGCTGCACTGGTGAGACGATTAGGTGCTGACAATAACACACCTCGACTGACTTGATGCACTGTATGATTAGAACTGCCGAACGGTAGGAGAACAGAATGGATTACCTCTCAAGCGAGGGGTCATTGGGAGTAAGTATCCTCATTTATTGCGATCGCTTTGACGCCGTATTTCTCGCACTCGCCGAGTACCCACTGGCAGTCATTTGGTCCCAATCATACGCTCATTAATAAATGCCGCAGCACTGTTAGATTCCATACCTGGTGACTTGGAGCCGCTTTAAATTGAGTGATTGGTCTGGACTGGGCTACATGGGTAGAATCCATTGGCGAGTCGTCGTGATCGCGATCTAACCTACTAGTAATTATTTTGCAACAGCAATCAATATAATATTCTCTACGTTTCCGTGGGAATGCGCGCAGCCCCTGGCAGTCTATCGATGGCTTGCCTCATGGACGGGCTGGTCGCCAGCCTAATCAAGATGATCTGCATCGCCTCAGCCTCGATGCCACTTACCCCATGACCACCACCATGGAATTCCTCGACAACTCTCCACAAATGCACCCTCAGCAACAAGCTCAAGCTCAAGCTAATCCCACCTCCGAGTCGGCAGTTGTCCCTGAAAACCCTCCACCGTTACCCGATAGTGCCGCCATTCTCGCCAAGAAGCAAAGGCAACAAGAACTTCTTAAGCTGAGGTCTGCGTGTACTCTTCTCGATCTTATATCGGTAACTCACACTCGTTTCTACCCGCAGCAAGACCTTTGGACCAATACCCAACGTCCCCATCTTCAGTGGATGGAAAAGCCGGTTAGTACCCACGATCATACGCGTCCTATTCCATTCGATTCTATCACTACGTCACCACAGCCGGGACTGTTGCGATGCTGCAGTTCATCGGTCTAACATAGCTGGTATATGTGGGAACAAGACCGACGGTGCTTTCTCTGTCGCCTTATCCTCGCTATATGCAGACAATGAAGACGGGGGAGACGTCATGTATGCATATTTCGCTGTATATTGCTACCGTCTAACTATCGACAGTATCTATACAGGAGCAGGTGGCAGGAAGAGGTACACCGATACTATACCCCCAAAACGCGTAGGTCCTCTGAGTCGGTACGGCGCTTGTTACACAGCTGACATGACACGCATTCTTTAGCTCAAAATGGGTCCACAGACAGAAGACCAAACGTGGGATCACCCTCAGAACAAAGCGCTGATTGTATGAAGGAGTTTCATTGGTCTTGACCTCCCATTCATTGTGCCCACAGGTGTCATTCCTCACGGGCAATCCTGTCCGGGCCATTCGCTCGTGGAGGTGTCCATCCCAGTATGCACCTATTGAGGGCTACCGTTATGACGGGTTGTACAGGGTTACCGCAGTAAGTTCATTGAGTTTTCTGTTTCCGACTTCTTAGCGATTTGATTACAGTACTGGACAGCTAAGGGTCGGAACGGAAAGAAAATTTGTCGCTGTCGATTAGAGGTGCGTTGCCGTCCATCCACTTGTTTGGATCGCTAGCTCACAATTTCTTGGCCTTCCTTTGCAGCGCCTGCCCAACCAACCGCCCATTCCATTGCGCCCAACCGTCATCTCAACCCGTAAGCCAAGGGGCCGACAATGCCTCCCCCGCCACCTTTCTTGCAGCCCTTTCCCGTCCGCCTATTCTTGTGATACCCCGGGCGACACTGATTTTAACACTGCACCGAACCATTGCAATTCTTCCGCTACACAGTTGGCAGTAAATACGCAAGAAGGGCCTAGCGGAGTGTCGACCCCCCTACCTGAGCAAGCAGTGCCCGAGACTTCCTGTGGGAATGACTTGATTATGGGTGAGGTGGATGTCGATGTGGAAGCAACACAACCTCCGTCTCCGCAGCATGGCGTTTCATCTAAGCCCAGTCACACACAAAGATACAGGTGGAACCCGAGGACGAACGAAATAATAATGCTCCCCACCCCTGATTCAATCCCGGCCACGGTGGACCCGCAAGAGGAAGACGAAGAAGGTCGTCGTTGTGAAGATGACACAACGCTTGTTCCGTCTGAAGATGGTCATCTCGACACGGCTGCCAACTCAGAACGTATGGAGACCGAATACGTTTCTGACAGGGGTACCTCTCCTATGCTCCCGACCCCAGAGCAGCCACGCCCATCGGTCTAGGAAATTATTGAAAGCAATTTCTTGTAGGATTAGTTGTGGCCATCTAGATACCTAGTCATATATATGTACTTCTTTGAATGCAGGCTCTTACGAAAGGCTTGCCTATTCGGCACTGCGCAGCCAATACTCCTTGAGTTACAACCACCATGGGTATCCTATTCTCCATCCCTCTCGCTGGCACTCTAGGGACAATAGCTACCTCATGTCTTGGAGGTCTAGCCTTTTGTTTCACCAGCACCGCAGGTCAGTTCATTGTGTCACCACCTGTGGCTGCACTCACGCAGGTCCGGTACCAGCCTCCATGTTTTGCAAGTCATGCAATTGCAACTCGTCCATCGCGACTAGGATCGGTTTTGCGGCAAGTATTCGCAATAGTTCACCGCGTACTCAATCCGACAACTCCAGTCTAGTTCATATTCATACTCAATTCCCTTCTGGCATGGCTCATGAAAACACCATTCGCCATACGCAAGATCGAGGAATGGAGCTACGACTACATCAAGATGGAATGCGAGGAAGGAAAATGTTATGGTGTACTTGCAGTGCGTCCTGTTCGTCGCCGCCCCCGATCCTTCTTCCCTCATACTCGTCCTAGGTTCACCGAGTCTGTTTTGCGTTGTTCCTCTTCCACTCGCTGTTGAGTCTATCCCTCATCGGTGTGACGGAGTCAAGGGATAAACGCGCAGCAATACAGAACGGGTAACGCTGCTCTTCATCCTCAATACCTGTCCGCTCACTCTTTCCAGCTGGTGGGGCCCCAAAGTACTAGTCTGGCTCCTGTTGGTTATTGTCACCTTTTTCATCCCAAACAGTTTCTTCATCTTCTGGGGGGACTACGTCGCTCTCATCGGCGCGACAGTCTTCATCCTTCTTGGTCTCGTTCTCTTGGTCGACTTTGCGCACTCTTGGTCAGAAACCTGCCTTGAAAACTGGGAGAAATACGAGTCGACGCTTTGGCAATGGATCCTCATCGGCTCTACTGCCTTAATGTACATCACGACAATCACCCTCACTGGCGTTCTCTATGCATATTTTGCCAGTGCTGGGTGCACGCTTAACCGCTTTTTCATCTCGTTCAATCTCGCGCTCTGTATCATTAGCACGATCATGTCCATCCACCCGACAGTGCAGGCATCCAACTCACGTTCAGGCCTCGCTCAGGCCGGCATGGTGGCGGCCTACTGCACATACCTCATCACCTCCGCCGTGACCAATCACGACCACGAGTCTTGCAACCCCTTCACGCGGTCGAGTGCCACGGGGACGACGGCGGTCGTACTTGGTGCGATCTTTACGTTCCTCGCGATTGCCTATTCCACCAGCCGAGCGGCCACGCAGAGCCGAGTGTTGGTAGGCAGAGCGAACAAGGGTGCTGTTCAGCTACCCATCGATGAGGTGCAATCAGAGTTGGGGGTAGTGACCACACAGCCAGGTCGCACGGAATCTCCCAGATATCAAGCATTATTAGCTGCAGTACAAGCAGGGTACGCTTTCGCCCTCTCTTGGATACAGACTACAACTGATGGCGGGCGATTCTAGAGCTATTCCCGAGTCTGCGCTCTACGAGCAGGAAGAAGAGGAAGATTACGGAGAAACCAAAGATGACGAACGTTCTGGAACTCGCTACAATGTGCGGCCCCTTACTCTTGTGTTGTTGCATCACTGATCCTCTTTGTGTAGTACTCTTGGTTCCATGTCATCTTTGCCCTTGGGGCGATGTATGTTGCGATGCTGCTGACAGACTGGTAAGTCGCTGTTTAACCCAAATGCCCTCCTCTGATTCTCCGTCCTCATCACCAGGAATGTGGTGTCAACTGAACCGAGTGGTTCCAAGTCGGAAGAGATTGTCTACATCGGACGTTCCGAGACAGCGATGTGGATGCGTGTTGTTAGCAGTTGGGTCTGCATGCTCCTTTACATGTGGAGCTTGCTTGCTCCTGTCTTCATGCCAGACCGGTGCGTGCATGTTTCTCCATTCTGGATAGAATTCTTTGCTGAAATCGGTTGGTCAGTTTTGGAGACTTTTAATATCCGTCACATTCCTTTGGAATGTTCATTGCATAGTATTTCTGTATTGAAGATCACGGGAACTCCGTCTGACTGTTTGAATATATATGTGGCCGTGACCTGACTTGTGCATCTTTCAGGCGGAATCCATGTCCGTCGAGCGTACCGGGTAGAAATGAAAGACGTGGTTCAGTGGACTTCCAGAAGATTGCTCGACAGCCCGAGCTTCCATCGCTTGTTATGAACGTGGGTGCCAGGTCGAGCTTTCTCAATGCTTTTGCTTCCATCTAGAATCCAGACCAGGAAGTCCGAGATTTTCGAACTTGGCGGCCTGGTTGGTACCTCGTTTGCCTAGCCAGATTTCATGACATCCCGTGCGCCTACCGCACACGCCTTGACCACACGGTTGCGAAGCGTGTCAAACATTCGAGAATGTCGTTGAGAGTCATTTACGCAAGCCGTCCCCGCTATGCACCATCTTCCGCGGTCTGCCATGATGTGAATCTTGGCATGCATTAGTCCTCAGGCTCTGAATGCAATTCCGAGCCTCCGAGTCTCCTCGCACCTAATATGATCCTTCTTCCACGCTTCCATTTCCCTGCAGTAGAATTGCGCGGAAAATAAGATTTTGGTTCCCATGATGGGGAAAATGTATCCACGAGGTGAGCTCGTTCTAGTCCGACTACCTCGGGCATCTTTTTCACGCATACGAACAAGGATGTTGCAGCTGCACGCGGATCTAACCACCACCATCCGAGCGGTACCGACGCCGACTTGGTTTCCCCGTATCGCCGATAATCCCCTATTTCATTTAATTCTTTCCTAGACGCCAAATGGGCCACGGATCCGCTCGATTTTTCTGACATGCTTTTTTTGACAATGACCGACCGATACCCAGGACCTTTTAGAGTTTGGTATGTTCGACTACAATATAAAGCGAGCTTTATATTGTAATCAGCATACAGGAAACTTTGTATGGTGAGTTCACAGTCCGCTCGTGCAGGCATGGAGTTGCTCTTATACTTCCAGACCATACATGTCCTGCTCGGCGACAATAAAGAGAATAAAAAACCCAATTTGGTCTACGTGCTCCTCAGCAGCGTAATGGTCTTCCTGATCACCGTCTGGATAGTGATGATTGCAATGCTCCGCGGAGAAATGTAGATACCGGACTCCAACCCGCCGAGGGGTTCCAACTTGAAAGCATCTTTTCAATGGTACGAGGGTAAAGCTTGGTTTGTGCATTGGGGTGAGACTAGCATCCCTGAATACAACTTCACGAGTTTATACGCGGTCGCAGGTAAATCCATACTTGCCATTCACAATAGATCTACATTCGCATAGGTAGTTGTGGAGTGGATAATGGGGGCCAAGCCCTCCGTCAACAGCATCCCATCTGTTCATTCTTGCGCGGGATGAGGGTCAATAGAGCGCGGAACCTCTCTCTGAGGAATCTTCTGCGGAGGCCGATTCATCCATCACGGTGCACACACCGCACACTGCTCAGCGCAAAGCATCGCTCTATAGAACGCCGTGTAACATGTCCCGATTCGCTCTTGACTGGGGAACCACCGCCCCCTATCTCAGATGGCATCGATAGGACACGATGAGGAGGACGATGCAAGACAGATGAGAACGAC
>JBBPOD010000092.1:0-33702 GCA_038091255.1 Tylopilus intermedius | reverse complement strand
ACTAGGACCCCCAAAATCAGCACACCATAAACAAGGGTATTGTCAGACAACTACTAGGTGAAAATGGTGCATTCCTGTAGGACAGTATGGATTCCAAGGTAGGTGGTATTCAAGCATTGATAGCTAATGTTGACACATGGGACTTCCAGGGAAAAATGCCTAGTAAACAACCTCACACACCCCACACTGTTGGGACTTATCTTGGACTTCTTCTATGGCAATGACAAGAGCATTGGGAAACAATTCCCTGAAGTGTTTGGCAGTGAGGTACTGAGGGTTACCATGGCAATTGCTGCCACCACCATAAGTTTACTGCTCAGACATCACTCACAAACTCAAATTTTTCACAGCTGAAAGTCATTCTTGATGAGATAGCAACCTCACAAGGCAAGGTCAACTTCAGAGTCACCACTTACTTGCTGGTTTACCTCAAAATTCTTGGATTGATGAAGAAATGTGATACCTCCCCAGTGCATGGAAGACCAAGGCACTTCAGTGTAAATGGGCAGAAATAGGCAGGTGAGATGATTGGATCTATTGGCTGTTCCTTGTATGACTGAAACATGGCATAGTGATCATATGCAGGATAATATTCAGTATGCAGGGATAAGCAGTTTTGATGTAGTACTTGATTGACCATGACTGTTCATGACTTATGTCATCATGTGATTGCATTTGGATGAATTCAAGTATGATTGTGTGCTATCACATGTGTGACTGTGACAGTCTGTCATTATTGCTGAAATTGGTATCCCCTGTGGCAGGCTGCTCTAGTCTGTGACAGGAATGTTCTTTGCCTTTGAATATATATTAGTCCATCACTACTACAGTCTGAGACTCTAGGGCAATACTAGGATAGAGCTAGACAGCTCTAGCCAGTTAGGTACCTTGCTGGAAAGTCCTAGGAACTGTCCTAGGCTGTCCAGCCCAGTCCAGCCTAGACAGAAAGGGGTGAGTTTGCTGATGTTTGAACATCAAAATCCATGGAACTAGACATGTCTCAAGCCGCCCAATGTCTCCCATGTTTATGGCATATAAGAGCTCTTCATACAGAAGGAAGTATTTGTTAATCAGTAGGTTGTTCTCATATTCCTTGTCACATTGATCAGCAGCTTGGGACCAGTGCACACACGAGAGCTTGTAGCCTGCAACATGGTTCAAGGCCAGTATGTCTGCAACTTTCAGGAGGTTGTCAAAGCCTGGCACAGAAGCTGCATATTCCTCAAGGCTTGTATGATTAGGATTCATCCACTGGACCTCAACTCTCCAACAGTCAAGCCACCTGCAAATTTCATCATGACTAATCAACTGATGCATCTGTTGAAAACCAGGTTTAAGCAAATATTCTTGTTTCTTGTGGCCAGAGTTGTGCAATATTGTGCATAATGCTAGTTTCATCTTGACACACAGCTGCCAGGTGGATGAGGACTCTCCATATGACATCTGCAGCAGCCATCTTCAAGTGAAAGAGTCCTGGGACAAAAACGACATGCTAGAAGCAATGCCATTCAGATGTCTCAATTGATCTTCATTGCTGCAAGGATGTAATCCTTTCTCCCATACCAAGGTCATCATGAATAAGCACAACAAACTCAGAAACATCTGGCATTTCCGAGTCCTCAACCATGACATCATCCGCTGGATCAAATACACCACCCTGTTTCAATAACTTTTCAATTGCCTGAATATTCCCTGCAGCAGTTGAATTATTTATGTCCATCGTGGATGCTGCAATTCTTGGGGTCTGGATCACTGGTATCTGCTCAACAACTTCTGGATCATAAAGGCGGGACCAAAACTGAGCAAAGTATGTGGGCCCATGGTAGCAAAGGTCATGAAGGAACTTCCAGGAGTTGAAACAACCATGTTGGTAAAGTCCAGATTGATTAGCAGTATCTGAGTAGGCTTCAGGTATGTCCTGCCATGTTTTCATAGCAGATTGACTGGTGTTCAAATTATTGTACCACAGATTGAGTTGAGATTTGTGCCATAGTTCATATGAGCATTTCAAGTCATCACAGGCCACACTGTGTTGCAGAGGAAACAAAAGTCCAGATGTAAGATGTTTTAATGTGTCAACAGATCTTTCTGCAGTTGGGACTGTGGTCTTCAGGCTGATATCAAAATTGTCATATGCATACACTACAAGGAGCATTTGGCCAACCTTCTGCAGTGCTTGGCATGACTGAGCTGACAAGGAGCATATGGCATCATGTATCACATCCACTGAGATCAAGAGTCCCATCCATGACATTGTTTCAATAGTAACTATCTCTGGGGTATGGGTAGAGTGGAGGAGCAACCCAAGCATGGCTGGCAATTCATTGGCTTTTTGATTGATGCTCTTTTTCAGCATTGACACTGGCACAACGACTGCCTGACACTTTGTACATTATTGTGTTATACTAGACTTGTTCTGCAGACCCTAATAATTACACCCACCAGTTTGATGACTGCATGGCAATGACTTGCAAGACACTCAGACCTTGAGAGCTGATTCCCTTTAATCCCTTCTATTATGCCCTCAAGATCATCCACCTGCAACCAAAACTCTGATTCTTCCCAGTCCAAACTTGAATCTGTGGTTGCATTGAAAGTAACTGGTACACTGGCAGATGGCGGGTGTACATGATTATCCCCAGTGGCAAAGAGTTGGCCCAGAAAACCACACAGCATGGGTACCTCCTTTTTGATCTGTGAGGTAAAGTCATCTATCTGAAAGTTTTCAATCTGCTCTGAACAAGCATGATGCACATTGAAATGCCAATGTTTGTCACCGGTGCCTAAATCTCATAGTTTGCATGAACATGCGGCACCAAATGTATCACCCGCCCAATGTAGGATGATCTCACTTGATCCTTCATTGTTGACAAATGTGGTAATGACCTGGTGAGCAGTGGACAAGGTGGCAACAACAATTGGATGGCTCTTGAATGGTGGTAGAGTGAGTATAGTCACAAGAAACTGCAAGAAGGATATCTCTCCAGAGAAGATTTCAAGTATCTTGAGATATCAGTCCATCTCAGTGACAAGGGCAAAGCAATTGATTACAGTAGCAGGCAATGGTTTTCTCAAAGAAAACATAACCCTACTCTATGGCTTACCTTTTTTTTAAATGTCTGCTGGGATCTTTTGTTTGTGTTGTGTGGCTGTGCCAATGTTTTTTTCCAGCTGCTGTGGAGAGAGAGAGAGAGAGGAATAAGGTTGGGCTGAGTTTGAAAGTTCAGGAATGTGCAGCTCAGGGACATTGGCTAGTACATATTACTACACAACTTGATCTAGCAAGTCACCTCTCTCTCTCCACAGTGGTGGGAAGGAGCCTGGTCAGCCACTAGGATCAGACCACTTTCAGGTCGACCTTTCATTACATAAGCATATCATAGCCACTTGGGTCAGCCATTAGGCTACTGTAACCTAGATAAACCTAGTCTAGAAATACCCTAACTGCCTATATATGCTTATCCATACCATTTGTTCTCACACTATTGTACCCAATACAGAACATTATGTCACCTGTGATTGTCTGTGTACAGAGCATCCTATTAGGGAATTTTCCCACACATTTCCCCCTATCGCTCTCTTGCTAAATCATTAGTAATTCCATTATTACTCTTTTCCCTAGCAAAAACCCTTGCTAACATCATATCTCACAAACAGCAGAGTCTTACCTTTAGCTTTCTATCTAGGAGATTAGCTCATTAGCTAACCTTTTCCCACACCACACATCACAGCCACCACATCTCTCCTTGTTTAGGAAATCTCCAAACAAGCTTTCCATAAGCTAGTCTGAGTTATTATTGCAAGACTAGCACCAACAATAGCATTCCTCTAGTATTTGCTATTGCCTTTCTATCCCATAATCAAGACACAAGTCTTCACTAGGATTGCCAACCCTATTACCTTAGAGTCAGACTCAGTAAACTTGAAGGAAGAACAACTGGACTGCCAATTGGCTAAATTTTCCACTTACTCACTGGCGATTGTTAACTTGTCTACTGTTTGATCTGATAGTTAGAGTTGTCCTAACATCAGCTTATAGCCAGATTGGACCCAGAGGAATAAGTATAGTAGGTTTACCTAGTACTTATTGACTTATTTCTGAAGTAACAACAATGATCAACATCATCTGTGATATAGTCAACATTGGCAATGCAGAAACACACTCACTCAAAGAATGAAAAGTAACTGTCACAAGATTACCAACTGGCCACCATCTTTGTTCAGGTATGTTATTGTGCATATCCACTGCATCAAACACAAACTGTTGCTGGACCATATCCAGCAATATATGTCTGTCACACAAGCTTGCTTTGCAGACTTCATTGACATTAATGACCAAATCATGACCATTAGCATTCATCATTGACATGGACCAAAAGGCAAGCTGATAAGAGGAATGCTGTTGTGTATTTCTGGAGGCAACATGCAAATTTCTGGTATGATCAGGAGAAACAAGAGACACAGAGCTCCATGATTCCAAGACCTGAAACTCAACAATGGAATCCAATATAAATATATCCAACAATCAAACCTAATATATACACAGATTCCGTATCCAGATACCTAATCCAATTCTATATTAAGTAGACTAACCTCATAGTTCACATTAATTCATGGATGACCTGGCTCCATAGGGTCCAGGAATATCTCAGTTACACATGTCTTTGTAATCTTATCTAAATGACTATTTCGAGAGCATTGCAAGTGTGCCTGATTGCAATAAGCAATTTTTCCCGACATTTACAGAGGCCTAGGAGAATGATGATGCTAAGCTTCGTTCTCTCCGCACAGTGCCGGAATACGGGAATCAGTATTTTTCGGATATGACTACAATGATCTGTGAGCGTGCATATAGGAGAGGGCATAATACTTACTAAGAGTAACAAGGGATGTCCACCCAGTGAACGGATGGCTGCCAGAACATGAGCACACGTCAACAAGTACCTGATAGAACATACCTTCTCTTGCCCTCACCTGTGAGGGCATCGTATTGTTCCCAGACATACCCAGTTCGTTCGTATTCCTAGGCGTGTCGTCAGCAGCGTTGACAGATAGCCACATTAACTACCTTGAAAACATTCTCTACAACGTTCTTCCGTAGTTCCGTATAAATTTGCCTGGCGTACTTCTGGTGGGGACCCTCAACAGCTGCGTAAGTCTATTAATCTAGATATCAGTCCCACCAGAAATCTCAACCAAAACATGAAGACATGCCTTGAACAGTGAGCTCAAGATCATATAGTTCATCGGCATCCAGATGGGTCCTTTCCAGTAATTTTCCCCGCGTCCAAACTCGGGGTGGGAAGCTGAGAGACTACGGATACCGTACGGTGACCAAAGATGGTTCGGATCATGGAGAAGATCGAGAATGGGACGAAGATGAGGAGAATCGGGAGGGAGGAGAGAAAGCATAAAGGGAAATAGTGAGAGGTAACCTCTATGACACACGTGCTCGGATTCATCTGCGCACAGTTAGAGAGGACAAGGTAGGAAGTAGTAATCCGTACCATCCGAGTTAATTCCAACGTCACAGTACATTTGGGCGGCTGCATTCCAGTGAAGATCTAGAATCGAGAGCAATCCATCAGCATGTTTTAGAAGCCACGGAACACCATACCATCAATATTTTCGATGATAGCTTTCTCAATCTCCTTGAAACTCTCCGCGTCTTCCGTCTCCCCAATGAATTCCGCTATGCCACGCATCGTTCGGGTGAAGAAGCCCATCCAACTGATGAGGTCAAGATGCAGTTCACCTGCATGCGGGGAAGGTCTCGGATAGTCGTCCATTCCGCTGGTGAGGACATGAGTCTCTGAGCGTCCACGCCACCTATATGCCTCGGTGCGCGAGCGTGCTTTTCGGCCGTATTGTTTGATCTGGCCGCGTTGTGTACGACGAAACCAGTCATAATGCCGTCTTATGGGAGCGTAGATTGAGCGCAGGAAGCTGAGGCCCTTATTATACGAAAGATACTCGTTGCCCTTCTGAGCAGGCTCGATGATCCCATTGAGTAGAACCTCCTGACCACCCATTGCAAAATCCATGCCAGGATCCGCAGTAGAAGGACCATCGTTTTGCGCCGTAAGACGTTCAATGAAGGCAATGACCGCCATAGTGAGCGTTGGCGGATTGGCGAATGTGGGTACTTGTGTTTGAAATTCAGGTGGAACACGGCTACGGGCTTCATCACCGAGAATCTGTTCACGAGCAACCCAACCATTTTCATCGATAAGATTTATCCAGTCCTTCAGAATCTCAAGACTGAGATCATTGTCCCACTGTCCGATGTGAAGTAAATGAAAACCTTCGTCCCTTGAGATAACACTGAGTATTGTGTGAAACACCAGTGGTGAAAGGCAATATTACCAATAAAATCCCCGAGGGAAAAAACTACGACTGGGTGTAGCAGTGAGCAGCTCCCGAGGCTCGGTGAACCTTGCTCCTTGTTGATTGATTTGTGCTCCATCTCCGTCATTATCATAATCATCTTCTTGGTCCCATTCGAATGCGAAGCCTTTGTCCACGATTGAAGTTCCATAGAAATAACCAATCCCTCCGAGGAGATTGGACGTAATCGCCTTGCTAAAGGATCTGAAAGCCTCGTAGTTGGACACATCGAATGAATGAGGTGTAGGGAAGAGGGCTTCGAAACGGTCATTGAACCACGAAGTCAGTGCGGGTATACCGAGATCGATTGTAGCAGCTACCGGAAACCAACGTCAGCACGAGAGAGACATGCGACTCGAGACACACACAGTCCAACTTCTTGGGGGAGCTAGCACTATCAAACAACACATCAAACTGGAATTCGCCGTCAAAAAACTTCTGAACCGCGAAAAGATTGCTCGCTGTGACAGTCTCATCAGGCAGTTGAAGGATAAATGAGGGATCAGGTTGTTGCGTCGCCTGGCGATACTGCTCTGCTATAGGTCCCGCATGCTCCAAAACACTTTGGAGGACAAAATCTGTAGAGCATGTGAATGAAAAGTTCTTACGGACAAAGGTACTGACCCTTCGCCGTCCAGACTTGGCCAGGATTGACGCGCAAACCCAAAAAGTGAGATTTGCTTAATCTGTGTGCAAAGGTTTCCGAATGGGGACCTGAGGTTACAGCTTGGTTGTCAACGCCTAGACAAAACATTGATTCCAAGGAAGCCATAGAATTTTCAGGAGAACATACCATCAACGATGCGCATGGTAAAATCGTCGAGGTCAGGTGTAGTGCCCGAAAACTCTATAGGTCCCTCAATACCCTGCAAACTGTGAGAGGGGAAGTCAGGGTGATTATTGAATGCACGTACACTCTCATCTTCATCGGTGATCATATCAACGCCACCGAGACCCTCAAGCCCTAAGTAAAAAATGGTAGAGATTCTAGAAGGGTATGCTATGTCGGAGGTTTGTTAGACTGCTCATGGCGTGGACTCTACAAATACACACCTAGCTGTATCGGTTTCCCTTTGATGCGAGCAGCCCAGCTGCCCCCGTGCTCACCCCCCGGGATTTTCAGAAACTCGGTTGTAATTTCAACATTGTTGAAACTGTCCTTGAGAACCTGAACACCGCCTTGACGAGAGTCAAATATCGACCATGTGTAGCTATCAAGTCCGTCTCCTTGGTCGCATGCATGGCGTGCCTCTGAGCTAGGTCAGTCGCAACACACTTGTATGAGATGGTATGGCGCACTTCCGAACGACTGATAATCTTGCGTTCCGAACCAAATGAGTCCCACCACGAGTGACTGAGGTAACCTTGGGCGAACACCGAAATATAAGCCGGGGCGGTAGGCACCCCAATGCAATTCTTCCGTGGAATTCTCTGGTAATGAGTGTATCAGAGATGGAAATAAGAGCAGAAGCAGCCAAAATAGCTGCATCATCGCGTAGTGGCGCATACGTGGACAACTTGAACGGTCACGGTGAAGCTTTGACGTCTAAGCAGAAGTATTTCGATCGATCACGTGACCGGTAACCCGCGTTAGTAGAAATCCAGACGCCTATGAGGACACTTCGCTGATGGGTATTAGATTAAATATAGAAATTTCCATTTTAATTAAATTGTTATTTATTTAATTAGCCATACAGCTAAAGACCAGCATCGAAAGTGATCCGTTCACATCTGTTGCACTGGGCCGGCCACATTTCGGCGCTGACTCCGAGTGGGAACCGCTTGCCTCAGGCCGCAACCTTATTCAGCATTCGTGCTCACTAGGGCTCACTGCCAGTGTTCGTGCCTAGTGCGGTGGGACTTCCTGTCGGATACTGGCATTCATACAGCACAGTTTCTTCCGAGTACAATGCGCGAACGTCTGATTGGTGCACTGCCAATGTTATTGTGCCTGTGGTTGCCCTGTAGTCTGATTTGTACTAACAGGCGGTCACGGTCCTGTCACGGCGTCGCATGCCCGACGCCTTTCATTCTACTAGTAAGTAGTAGTAGATACACCGACAGTCCGAAGGCGAGGCTGTGTGTATTTAACGTCACGGTACAAACGTCACCAGAGACAAGCAGTACCGGTATCCACCTGAATAACTAGTATACAGCTACCGGCGTGGGGCAGTGACATATTCAAGTTAACATGCCAGGTTCTGATCAGAAATTCTTTCAATACCCATACTACTACTTAAATCAGCGCGTTCACATGCGGTTCAAGGTCAACTCCAACAGTGCAAGATATCCTACCCAGGGCCCAACTACCTTACAATGGACGCACTCAGTCTCGCGGATGGTTCTACGGTTGTGGCTGGACCAGCATCCGTTGCCAATCGCAAAGAGCTTCTCAGGGAACGTAGCGATGACTTCCCGGCCAAGCCATATTCACCAATCACCCATGGACTATCCAAGCCCAGGGCGACAGTTGGAGATTTCTCCAAGGCCGAACACACACTTGAAAACAGACCGTTTTTTATGCCGATCGGTAGTGATGGCATAACTGCTGCATTGCAGAAACTCGACAAGCAGCTCCAACAGGTTGGAGAACTTCAAGTGACATTGCACGATCACCCTGCTAATTTACCCATGAATCTTAGACCGGAAGAGTTAGCCTGTTGTCCAAGAAGGTGAGCTTTGTCCTCCGGTTATGCAGTTCTGGTTATTGATTGTGGTACATTCCTCAGCACCCTATCTCGTGGGCTGGTCGCGAGGTTCCCCCAGGGTGCCTTGGCCTAATCAATCACGGAGGTCTCCCGAAGATATTAACGCGCCCTGGTCGTTATCCAGGCTTTCCCCTAGGTAACTGGTGGGCACGGGAGTGGTGTGGAATCCAAGGGCGCAAGTATCGATTTATTGAATCAAAGTCTTATGACCTGAACAAGCGGGATTTTAGTATCCGATACCGCCATTGAATTCAAGGGCCTGACCGTAGTTCAGGTTTCTCAGAACCAGGTAAAGTCACACCATTTTGAGAATCCGCCTTACCATGAATGCTGACCCTGCTGCAGGCGGCAGTAGTGTCCGATCCACAGGTCAGTTCATACTGTAACTCGGCTCGTGCTCGTGTAACTCACACCCGTCGTAACTTTAGAATCGTATTTTTGTCATAAAGAATTCAGGTTTCGTCGCCTACGCGGTCGAGGGTACATACGACGTACTCGCGATAGTTGACCAGACACACCTGCAGACAGTTGTTAGGGACCATGTGACAGATAGTATCCTCGGGTGGTAAGTTGTCCAAAATTCTCGATTTTATGTGTAACTTAATCAGTACAAAGGACACACGAGGTTAAGATGAGAAGCCGCGTCGGTACAGCAAGGGATCAAGAGTATATTGTTGCACTCTTGTCTGTGACCTTTTGGAGCAGCATCATCAGTTCACTTTACTAAGACAATCTTACTATCCAGTTTGAATATCCCTGCAAATAACTGTGCCGTTCTTCAACGTGGTGACGACCTCGAGCTACTTCCCGCAGGGCAACATTACATTACGAATCCAAATGTTACTTTACGTGGACTCTACACTCTTGGAGAAAACCAGCTTGAGATGCCAACGAAAGACATGTAAGCGCCGCTGTATGATGTTCTGATTGACGTCTCAGTGGTGTTGTCCAGTTTAACAAGAGACCAAGTTCCTGTCAGTCTTCGAATCTACCTTAAGTGGTAAGTGCTCTGTTGGTTTCTTTTGGCCCTTTCAATGATGTTCCCCCATAGGCAATTGGTCGAACCACTAAAGGTAAATCTCATCTAGATCTCGCTGGTGCATTGATCCTGATGTAGGCTGGAGCTCACGACTCACGGCTATTCCACACCATACGACGCGCTTCGTGATAAGACCCAGTCGATTTTGACCCAAATCGTTGCACATCGTACGTGCTGTATATTCTTTTCAGTACCACTATGCATTCTCATACGATTTCACAAAGTTGACTACAGTGCCATGGTCAAACAGCGTTCACTCGGACCAGATCACATGGACGATGGAACCGACCCGTCATCTGCTTTCCTCGACGCCCTCCGGACTCGTGCGATGGACGAGATGCACGAGGCTGCATTAGAATATGGAATTGTACTAAAGGACCTTGGTTAGTTTCTCGATTCTGTTGTGATCAAGGCGCTGATGGAACCATCGACAGCCGTCATCGACAGACGATTCAAGGGCGAGATCGCGTCTACCATGGATAAGCTTACCACCAGGGCACTTCAAGCACAAGTGGAAGCCGCTGTAAGTCACCTTTCCTTCTGTCCGTGCCAATGAACCTCATTCGTGTCACATAGAACGTCGACCGAGAGAACTCAAACAAAGTGAAACAAGAAGAGGGAGCTTTGGCAGTCGCGCGCATAAAGGCGCAAGCACGTAACGTATGTATCGAGGCATTTTGCTGTGGAAAGATGACATTAACGTATTGCTCCCTAAAGACAGAAGCAGATGCCGAGGCTTACAGCGTTATCGCGGCCGCGAAAGCCCAGGCCGAACGTACGAAGATTGAAGCTTTCGCCCAAGCTGAGGCAATCCGCCTCACTGCCGAAGCAGATGCAGAAGCTATCCGGATCAAGGCAACAGCAGACACTGGCGTCGTAGATCAATTCGCGCGAGAGATGGGAATGAAACGGGTTGAAGTTTCCCGCATACAGGCCTTCGGTAACAAGACCGTTTTTGTGCCTTCTGATGGGCCCGGAAATCAGATGGGCACCGCAATGGCAATCGGCATGGCTGCAGCCATGGGGAGCGATGCCAGAAAGTTTTAATAATCCCTTTTACGCGTAGGATATCTTCATTAATATCGCGAACTTCATTATTTAAAGTATTGTTTACTTTTTTTCGTGCCATTACTGGACTCAACCCTTTTCTAAACTCACTTAGTTCGAGACTTCGAGTGTACCACTCAATCATAATTAATCGCACGATGTGCTTGCGGCTTCTCCGACTGTTTTAGAGGATGAATTCAACAGAGATCGCTTTACTGTCCCCGCCTATAGTGAGAACCACTCCAATGGACCAATGAGCTCTGTTCGATGGAATCGTACTGCTCGGTCCTACTAGTACAGGCAAGCAAGCAGGTCGAGTCAGATTTGTCCCTTTCCCTTTTTAGGGGGTGTCTTGCGGCCAAACGCGCATTAGTCACGCTGGGGTCACATGTCACGCCGGCCAGGAGGCGAGCCACTTTGGGTCACTGCGCTACTTTCATCCTCAACGTTGTCCACGACTCGCCTTTACTCCCCAGCTCACCTCGTCGCATCACTTATCTTCATACCTGCTTTACCCACTCACAATGAGGTCGAAATTCAAGGATGAGCACCCCTTCGGTATGCTATGTCGCTGTCACACAACGCACTTGCTCACCCGATGTGGCCGGCTGCAGAGAAGCGCAAGCAGGAAGCAGAGCGTATCAGACAGAAGTATCCAGATCGTATTCCCGTTAGTATCTGTCTCTGAAGTGTATACCCTGGAATTCACTTGAAATCCAGGTCATCTGCGAGAAGGCAGACCGAACGGATATCCCGACGATCGACAAGAAGAAGTATCTTGTACCCTCAGTATGCACACTATTGGCTGCGCACCGCGCGATGAACGTCTGATCCGATTACTCTCTATTCACAGGATCTGACTGTTGGTCAATTCGTCTACGTTATCCGGAAGCGTATCAAGCTTGCACCAGAGAAAGCTATATTCATCTTTGTTGATGAAGTTCTTCCCCCGACTGCTGCACTTATGAGTGCGATATACGAAGAGCACAAGTTCGTAATTCCACATTAGCGTGATTCGCAGTGTATCTCATTGTGATGTCTCACAGGGACGAAGATAACTTCCTCTACGTTAGCTATTCGGGTGAGAATACGTTCGGAGGCGAAGGGTGGATTGAACTATGAACAATCTTGGGACGCTGCGATCTGTCGCTTTGTGCAAGCGCCGATTTGATAGACGACTATGGGCAACAAGCGTACTAGTTCCTCGTTCACCACCTGATTCTCCGTCCATACCCTCCCATTTCTCCGCCGTTTGCTTGCCTCTGTATTTTACTGTCTGACAGATGAGTCGGATCCTTTCTGTCTTCCACCAGTTCCGAATCACGAGCAACGCACTTTGTATATGGATAGTTATCTATGGTTGTGACAAGGATATGGGATCCAATGATTACATCGAGCACAGAAACTCTTCAAGCTCAAGTTCTGAGACTCGGAATTTCTTTGGCCCTGGCTGAGATACGTCACGGCCATGGTCACTGGTCAGCTTTGAAGATTCGCTCGCTTCAAGTTGCAACTTGAAGTTATCTACCTGTGGCAACCCCTTTATCAGATCCATCTACCGCTACTTTGTACTCGCATATCTGTCAGCTCTCAGGGTCTTGCCTGCGCTATATCCTGGACGAATCTAAAAGCAGCCCCCTTTGTCTTTGCCAGTGATGCATTCGAAGTGGCTGTGCAACGACGCAAGATCATATCTATCGCTGTAGTCACAACCCAAGCCTCCGATGATCGGTAGCGTGGCCGAGTTGGTCTAAGGCGTTGGATTTAAGCAGTTTGAATCCCAATGGGCGTAAGTCCGCGCGAGTTCGAACCTCGCCGCTACCAGACTTTTTTCCTTCTTTCGCGTCGCATCATAGGCACAGCGTATGATTATATTTCACAGGGTGATTCGGTGTAGTTGTTTCGCCTACGGTACAATTCGCCGTGGTGCACAGATTTACTACTCAGGGGCTGTATGTAGCAGTGCCAACCTCCAGGATCCCATTGATAATGCACATCTACTATCGGGATCAGGTCCTAACCATGAGGCACACGTCCAATTGTTCTGTGCTAGGGGTTGTGTGGGGCGACGATATGAATCTATCGCGAAATTTTCTTCTCGGACGAATTTCTCACCTCGGACAGCCGCGAGGTCAAAAGAGCTATCTCACCGATGAGCAAAGCTACATCAACACGACATGAGCGCACTTACTCCTTCGATATTATCTGTCCCTCCGGGACGCTGCCGCACCCTGACCAACGGAATGGGTCATCGGCAGTGGGTTTGGAAAAGACAATGCATACCTGCGCGTTGGGACGAACTGCTCAGTCTCATCGGAGAATATATTTCCGATGCTATCTGTGCCTCCTGGAATTGTGCGAACGCGCCTAGACGATCGCGTCAGACGGTGGAAGTTTTGCAAAGACACGTCAGTGCACTGACCGCGTAGGCTTAAAGTCGCCCATCGACTGTGGGTGGTTAGCAACGTCCCACGCGGCTACAGGTAAATGGTACCCACCCCTGTGGCATCATCAGACGGGTTCGTGGACGGCGGTGGAGGGGCTGTTGCCAGGGCGTCGTCAGGGAACTCTCCTTCAAACAGTTGCTGCACGCCGCTCTTGGCGGGCGGCGGGGCAACTGCTGTAGTAGAGGCAGTGCCTATCACCAGAGATTGAGGTCTAGCCTTGGAGATTGGATCGGCCATATTCCGTCCATACCTTGCGTCGTTGTCGCCTGGCCGTCTAGTTCAGGGCTGGCGACCATGTTCCCAAATTGCGCATATCCTGGAACCCAGTGCCGTGAGCGTAGCCCTTGGTGACCCGAGGGGTGCACGTACGCGGCAGCTTTTGAATGTTGGTGAATCCAGGATCGATGGTGACGCCAGCGTATCTGGCCCAGTGCTGAGCTTTTTGCTGCACGCATTACAAGAGCGCACAGAGCGACTTACTTGAGGAATTCTACGAGACTCCGTTTCGTGAAGACGATCTTGGTGTTGTCCCAGTCCAACATGCCTAGCAAAGGGGATGGTTATGTGTGACGCCTGCGAGTGTTGCAAACGACCCACCGAGGTGCATGGGCCAGTCCTTTTCTTTGGCCATGTCGACGGCCTGGGATGGCGTGAATCTATGATCGGAGAGTGATCAATGTATGCTTTGAGACTGCTTCACGCAAACGTACGTAGAAGTCATCGGAATAGACAGTGCAACTGACGACTCCGAGCTGAGGATGACAGAGGAACTTGAAGAAGCTTGGCTACCTCGCAATCAAAATTGGTAACTACCAAAGTACTAACTAGCCAGGTGCCTGAAAGTCCATTAAACGAACTTCGAATCCGCCATTCTCGATCAACCGATCAGCTTAGCGTCCTGAGCGAGTACAAAATACATTCTACAACACCTAGACTGTGTACGGCTCAGCCGGCAAATTTATTCAATAAATATGAAAAATATAGTAGCAAGGGAGAAAGAAGAGCATTTGAGGTTCACCAACTCGAGAGCAAGACATCAACGATTCAACGATGAAAATAAGAACGGCTCAGAAGCATTGGCATGTGTACCAGAAAGCATATACGTGAATATCGTGATTGGGACGGTTGAAGTTCGTCTTCTGTCCGTACCCTGGAGCCGCAGTGCGATAGGTGTGTTTATATCTGTTCCGCGGAGAAAGAGCTTGGACGGTAATAGCATGTGTTCTGTGTGCAAGAGCGAGTAATAGATGAGGGAAGATGGATTCAGTGTACAATGAGCTTGTCTGCATCTGTGTCATGACAGAAGCAGCGACTGTGTGGGGTGAGGAATAAGTTATTGCCGCAGGACAATCCCCTCCCTTGAGACACCAAATTCCTCGGGATCAAAAGAGTGCGCATCGAATTGGAAAGAGTCGAGCCTCATCTCGAAACTGAAATTGCTGAGGCGATGTGGGGGAGAGAAGTCGTTATCCTGGTAGGTGTGAACTCCCTGATGATATCGAGACGCGATCCTTCGTTCTGGACTGTCAAGATCAACAAGTTGTGCATCCAAATCCATGTCTTCCTCCATCGACACATCTGGATCGTCGTGAGACAACGCGGAAGCAGACTTATATAAGTTAGACTTACCACGGGCGGACGAGCTGGGTGCCGTTGTTGCAGTAGGTGACGATGGAGGGTCCTCTGTCAACGATGAGGAAAACGAGAAAAGTCGGTGGAGATCTCGGACAGAGAGCTTTGTGTTGGGTTTCTTCTTCGTGGTAGGGATCGGGAATACTGGGCTATCCGGCGCATCATCGTTCGTAAAAGTACTCGAGACCCCGTTGAGGGATGGATGCGTGTTGTCGTATGAAAGCGAGGATGGATTCCTAGCTGGGAGGGTGTGGTGTGCCTCGGCCGATGGTGCTACCCGGACCGAGAATAGCGATTCTACTCGAGAGGACTTTAACATCTGCGAAAGGGACCGCAAACTGCCTCGCGAGAGAGATCCCTTCTTGGGAGGGGTGGAAGGAAGGAAATCCTCTGTTTGGGCCTGCTCCAGACGGATCTGCTCCTGCACTTCTCTGAAAGTCCCAGACATGTTTTCCGTTGGGGACCAGAGTTCCCTGACATGGGTCTTATGCGAGACCTTGCTAACATTCTTGATGGACTGCAGTGCTTGGCTCGCTCGCGCCCTGAGCGTCCTGGAGCGCTTGACGGGCGCGTTTTCCTGCAGATCCGTAGCAGGGGGCCTATGACGCTTCACCTTTACCACCTCGATGACATCCGAATCCTCCCTTACATCTCTCTCACGAGATGGTTTGTTTTCGACTATCCTTATTGCTTCGGGACGTTGTTTCTTCTCGAGCTTCCTCGATAACGTGGGACGTAATCTTGGCTGGTGAGCATGGATGCGACGATGGAGGAGAGCGGGCGGGTGGTTCTCCGAGTGTTGTGAAGGGTAAGGACCGTCGAGGAAAGGAGTGTCAGGACTCGGGAAGAAGTCGTCATCGTTTTCTGGCTGTTCGTCGGCATCGAAGTAGCACCATGGTGGGTTCTTTTGCTGTTCCTCCTCTGGAGGAACCACAAAGACGTGTGGCATCTGACAATTGGACGACGGACCCGATGGTCTGGTCGATGAAGACATGGAAAGCGTTCAGGTTCGCGATCAGGCAGCGAGGACGATTGATCCCGCAGCGGGTATGATGAGCGACTTGGAAGATATCGGATGTAAGTAATATGAGGGGGAAAGAGGATCTCGCTCACCACAACCTGGGGCGGCAGAACAACCACAACAACGCGGAAGACAGCCACCGGTTCAAGTTCAACCGAGTTGACCTGCCTTCCCTTTATGGATGCGCGATCCAATCTCCCACCGCACACAGCATCATTACCAACGGAATAGCGATCTTTACTAGTATCCATGATGAAGAACATGCAGATCACATTCCTGGGCACGTCCAGTGGAGGTGGACCTTCTCCTTCGCGCAACTGCTCGAGCCTCGGTCCGTCCAATCATTTCAGTTTCCTGATCCCTAACATAGGAGCCTCTTGATTCTTAGTCGCGAGCGTCATGGGAAACGGAACATTGTGGAGTGCGCAACAAGCAGACGTGACTCGCGCATACCATGATCTGACTTTATCATAGTGGTGGATTGTGCGGAAGGCACGACCCGCCAGTTCCACACGCAACCTCGCGGTAGTGGTGAAGAGACCCTACGAGCACACAAGGTCACAAAAATCTTTGTAACCCACATGCATGGTAGGAATTTCGAGCCGTCATTGGTGTGGCTCCGACACGCTTGCTGCAGCTGATCATGTCATGGGCATCGTGCCCTTTTTGCGTCACGTCCTCTTCCCACCAACCATCGTCGATGGCTCGGAGGCACTCCCTTCCGCAAAACCTGTATGTCTTTTACCTTTACAAAGCTAGCGCGTCTCATACGTGTCATCTATTCTATTCAGCCGCCTCGCATCGATATATATGGTCCAGCCGGCTTGCGCACCTTTGTCCGTTCCATACTCACTATGACCCTTACCAGGACTGCCGACACTTATGCGGTGCACGAGCTTCTCACACCCCAATGTCCACGAACATCTTGCGATGCCGAATCCCTGCATTCTAGTGAATGTCCAGGTTTGGATTTCGTGTGTGACGAACAAGGCTTCTGGCGAGCATTCGTTGTAGCACTTGGCCGACATGGGGACGTCATAGTTGATGCTGGGCCTATATTCCATCGAGGTGAGTTAGTTTCTGGAATTCCCGTTACTGATTCGTTCTGTTACCACACCTCAGTAACGGCATTGAGTTCAGATCCGTGTATTGGGTACATCATCAAAGAGTTACGTTTCCCTAACCGAAAGCTTGCAATCCTCGGGGATACCTCTGATGCCTCGGCGATCGAATCTCTCCTCAGTTGTCCTCCGCCCTCTCTTCTGATACATGAAGCTACCGATGCATACATACCAACATCTGTAGATCCGCAGGCGCGCAGGATGGAAGAGCAAGTTCAAGAGAAAGTGTTAGCACGGGGACACTCGACGCCAGCGATGGCGGGGGCGTTTGCAAGGCGCGTTGGCGCCGCACGACTGGTGCTCAATCATATCGGGAGCAGGTTAGTAGCTAACCCTCGCGTGTTTGGAGGGCTGTAGTAAGCTTGTCTGTGAATTTGTTTGCACAGATTTCCTGCCCCGCGGCAACTGAAGAATGCCCACGATGCCCGGTTTGCTGTCATCGACGAGATCTCTCGACAGGCAAGCGAAGCGTGGGGTATGGGACATGCCCAAGTTGCATTTGATTTTATGAGAATAACCGTACCGGCTCCTCCAATCTCGACGATACAGGTGGAAGAAGAGGTAGTGGCAGTAGTCGCTGTCGGAGAGAGCAGCACTAGCAACCGGATCAACGTAGGTGATAGTGAAAACGGTGGTGCTGCTTATCGCAGCGCTGGACAACGGGGGAACGGAGAGACCAGGGTGCAAAGGGGGAGAGGGCGGCGAGGGCGGGGGTGGCGCATGCGGGGTAACTACGGTGGGGGAAATGGACAGAGACGGAGCGACGGGAAGGCGCGGATAAGAAGTGAGACTAGGTCTGACTAGGTAGGCAAGGGTGTGTTCAACATGCAAAGAGGGGTGATGCGAGTTGAAATGTAGACTTTTGTGTCATGATAGCGGTTGAGAATAACATTTGGCCTGATAACGTATCAGCAGGAACGAGGGGAGAAGGAAGAGGAGGTGCTGTGCATGTTGAGGGTGGGAAAAAGAATGCAAGAAACGGTGTGTTTTGATGGAAGGGTGTCGGGTAGAGATGGTGGAGAAGCGGAATCCTGGACTTGGGCGCGTGTCACATCGGACACAAGCCGGGGATTAGAGCTGCGATAAGATGTCTAGAGTCTCTGAATGGTGAACACGAGGCGCGATGAAACAGGGATTGTAGGTAGAAACGGACGACGAGGAAGGTGAGGGGAAGTGGAGAAGGAGGGCGGCGTCGAGGGGGACGGTGGGAGCAGGGTATTTGTACATCTTTGGGGGCGGTCACAATCAAGTCACAGGACCGTACGACTGTGGGGGGATCAGTCAGTGCGCTCCTGCCAGGGTCCCTTGTCCTGCCTCGTGCTGCTCTCCCTCAGCCAGTGCTCGCTTCAGTCCTCTCCACCGTCTCCCCCTCTGCTGTCATCGCCATCCTGATCTACCCCAACCTCATCCCCGTCTACTCAAATCATCCACCTGTCCCGCTCAGATGGCCTCCAACGCTCCAATAAACGGCGTCAAATTGTCACGTGAGTATTTTTCTGCCCATTGTCCTCCCCTCCCTCCCCTTCCCCTCCTGTGTCCCCTACATCCATATATGGTCTACCCGCCCTCTTCTTCCCGTCACCTCCCTCTCGTCCCCACCGCACATCAATGGAATCGGATCCTCACTTCCTCGTAAATCAACTAGCCATCGACGACCCCCACAGGATCGTCAAAGTCGTTGCTTCGGACGGAAGGTCTGGCGAGCAACGTGAGCTCGCCTACACAAATTGCAAGGTCATCGGAAATGGCTCCTTTGGCGTCGTATTCCAGGCAAAACTTTTGTCAGACTCCTCAAAGGAGACAGAAGAAATCGCCATCAAGAAAGTCCTACAGGACAAGCGTTTCAAGGTGCCTCTGTCGTTCCATCGGATCGATTCGACTTTTTTTTTCCAGCTTTTCTTCCCCTCATCCTGCCTCCCCTTTCTACTCGTATCTTGCTAACCTACGCGGATTCCTTTTCACAGAACCGAGAACTACAAATCATGAGGCTGGTGTCTCATCCAAATGTTGTCGATCTCAAAGCTTTTTTCTACTCCAATGGAGACAAGGTTGGCTCTCAGCATATTTTTTGGCCACCTATTTACCGCCTCCTAGAAGGACGAAGTTTATCTCAATCTTGTGCTCGAATATGTACCTGAAACCGTGTATCGCGCCAGCCGCCACTACTCGAAACTCAAACAGCCCATGCCTGCCCTCCAAATCAAACTGTACATGTACCAACTCTTGCGCTCCTTGGCTTACATTCACTCGGTTGGCATCTGCCATCGTGACATCAAACCCCAGAACTTGCTCTTGAACCCTGCTACCGGGGTTCTAAAGTTGTGCGACTTTGGCTCAGCGAAGATCCTCGTTGCGGGCGAGCCCAACGTCAGTTATATCTGCTCCCGGTACTACCGCGCACCAGAGCTCATTTTTGGAGCCACAAACTACACCACTAATATCGGTAAGCGCTATAAAACCGTGAGGCGTATTTAATGTATCGTCTAAACAGATATATGGTCGACGGGATGTGTCATGGCGGAGTTGATGTTGGGGCAGCCACTCTTCCCTGGTGAGAGCGGTATCGACCAGTTGGTGGAGATTATCAAGGTTCTGGGGACACCGTCCCGAGATCAAATCAAGACGATGAACCCCAATTACATGGAACACAAGTTCCCGCAAATCAAACCCCACCCCTTCAGCAAGGTTAGTGTGAGGCCGTACCTGTGTGTGGAGTGTCTGACGGCGTGTTGCAGGTCTTCCGACCGCGCACTGCGCCCGAAGCGATAGATCTGGTCGCGAAGCTCCTCGAATACACCCCTGGGGCGCGGTTGAGTGCAGTGGAAGCGATGGTGCATCCCTTCTTTGACGAGTTGCGTGGTGAGGGTGCGAGAATGCCGAACCAGAAGGAATTCCCACCTTTGTTCAACTTTACACGAGAGGGTGCGTTGGGTAGATGGCATAGAAGGATGGGTGACTGATGATGAGTTTACAGAGCTCTCGGTGCGGCCTGAGCTGAACCGACAGCTCGTACCACCACATTGCATACCCGAACTACGCTCACGGGGCATCGACCTGGATACGTTCGAGCCGATACCGTTGGAGCAGCTGCGGATCACGCTGGATTGATGATTTTGCAGGAGAAAGGAATGCACCAAGTGTGTGTGCGTTAATCTGATTTGTGCGTATAGTATGGTATCGAATTGCGAGCGACTCGCGCTGTGGATCGTCGTCGCTGTATTGATAGTTTCTTCACTACCTCTGAGTCTGTGGCTGTGTTATGGTGTGAGGTGGTTGCGCGATTGTCTCGTACAATCAAGTCAACATGTCGATCTATGCGATGCTGAGTTGGCTGTCTCCGTCATGTCATCGTCTCGTTTGACCACCCCAGATTCACACCTGTGTGACACCCTCCCTGCGCCCCGCTTGGCTTCTTCTTCGGCTCTTTCTTCTTCCTCTTCTTCCATGCAGTCCTCGATGCCATCCCCGTCCCAGCCTTCCCTGCGCAAGCTCTGCGTCCGACATCAGCGCATCGCAGACCAAGGCACCAACCTCAAGCTTCAGCAGGTCCGTCTTTCCTCATATCCTCCAACAAACGTTAACCTTCATCTACAGGCCCTCGACGCTCTTCCTGAAGAGGAACGACAGGCCGTCAACTCGATCTGGTCCAACTTTTCCTCTTCCTCTCACCCCAGGAGGGAGCTCATCCTCCAGGGCATACTTACCATGTGCTGTTTCTCCCAGCTCTCCCTCCTCACAGAACAACTCGGTCACCTGATCAGAATCGACCCCTTCGTTGTCCTACCTCGCGAGGTCTCGTTCAAAATCCTTGCTTACCTTGACGCTACATCTCTTTGTCGTGCCGCCCAAGTCTCCAAACATTGGCGCAGCCTTGCCGACGACGATGTCCTCTGGCGCGAAATCTGCCAACAGCACATTGGGCAAAAGTGCCTGAAGTGCGGTTGGGGCTTGCCCGTTCTGGAACGCAGGCGCCAGGCTCGTCTCGGGTCGGCATCTCCCTTTGTATCGCCTCCTTCTCCTCCGTCTTCTTCCAAACGGGAGTTGGGACTTGCCGAGTCTCTACTCGAGCGGCCTTTGAAACGCCATAGATCCGAAAACCAGCCTCGTCCACATAGTCAACCGATAGTTTTGGCTTCATCCCACGCTTCCCCTTCCCCTTCCCCCAGTTCAACTCCTCAGCCTATCGACCTTCTTACCTTATCTGCAAACACACCATTGGATATGATGACCCGCCCCTGGAAAGACGTCTACAGCGAACGCCTGACCGTCGAGCGTAACTGGCGCCGTGGTCGATGCCTCGTTCGCACCCTGCGAGGCCACACAGACGGCGTCATGTGTCTCCAGTTTAGTGAAACACTCCAGCACCCGTCCTTCCCAATCCTCGTCACAGGCTCGTATGATCGTACCGTGCGCGTCTGGAATCTTGAAACCGGTGTGGAGATCCTTTGTCTCAGAGGTCACACGAGAGCCGTACGGGCCCTCCAGTTTGACGAGGCAAAGCTCATTACCGGAAGTATGGATCACACGATTCGCGTGTGGGACTGGCGCAAGGGAGAATGCATCCGCACTCTAGAGGGGCACACCGACGGAGTAGTTTGCCTCCATTTTGATGCCAGCATCCTAGCCAGTGGCAGCGTAGATGCCACGGTTAAGATCTGGAACTTTTGTACAGGGGAGGCGTTCACTCTACGTGGACATCGCGATTGGGTTAACGCTGTTAGGCTGTGGGATGCCCATGAGAGCGCAAGCTCACCTCCCGATCCTTGTCGATCGACGCTTAAAATTGACACCGGCAAGATGCTCTTCTCTGCTTCCGATGACGGGACTATCCGGCTCTGGGATCTCGCACAGCGGGCATGCGTGCGCCAGTTTGATGGACATGTTGGCCAGGTTCAAAGTCTCCGAATCCTCGAGGTGGAGGACGAGTCCGACGGAGGGCACGGTGGGCGCGCATCAGACGCGCCACATGTCACCGAGAATTCGTCCTTGGATATCGTCCGGCTCTGTGGGGGTTCCAATCCTGCCGACATGTGCACTGTGGTCACGCATGATGCGAAGAAGTCGGGCGGGAGTATGGATGCAAGCAGTACATCTGCCAAGAAGCCTGTGCTGATCTCGGGCAGCTTGGACAACACGATCAAGGTGTGGGACATGGAGACGGGCAAGGCTACGCGGACACTCTTTGGGCACATCGAAGGCGTGTGGGCGGTGGCGTGCGATAAGCTTAGGCTTGTCAGCGCGAGCCACGATCGCACGATCAAAGTCGGTGCTTTAACTCTTGAACCTGATCTCTACTCATCCAGCTGATTGCTAGGTCTGGAACCGCGAAGAAGGCAGATGCACAGCCACGCTCTTTGGCCATCGTGGTGCGGTGACCTGCATCGGTCTCGGAGAAGACAAGGTTGTGTCTGGCAGCGATGACGGTGACGTTCGAGTGTGGAGCTTCAGTGACCATGCATAAAGATACTGACCTCTTGGATGTATTGCATTGCATTTACTCATGGTTGTACACATACCACGCGTTAATGACCCTTTTTTGGCCTCCCCCGAGAGTCTCACCTGCAAGACTTGATTGTTCGGAGAATGCACAGTAGTGTGACCTGCTTGGTCCACCGGAACCTTTATCTCGTTGGCTTGCACAAGAGGCCCAGGACCACCATTGTCTTGGTGGTCCACATCCACCACCTTTGTCCACCCCATTGCGACTCGGAAGTGCAGCACATTTAAGTGGTATATATAATGTGTCTGGCCAACCGGGACACAAGTACCAGCATCACTCCCCGTACATTCCCTCACTCTTATCGGGTGTCTGTGACATCATGCCCTTCCCATTCACTCTGTCGCGCACTATCCTTGTCTGTGAGTTGCCGTCAAGTTCTTGAGTCCCCTATGCGATCATTGAACCTTGCTTTCCCATCACGATAGTTTTCATCATCATCGCCAACGTCATTTCATCGTCACTTGCCGGGATCGCTTTTCATGACAAGACTGCAGGAGGTATGCTTCGGTTGACATACACTGCGGAGGATATGAAATAACGTGTACCACACAGCTTTCCAAGTCCTGATCATCTGCTTCAACGTTGTCATTCTCCTGACCGTCATTGGCTGGTGAGTTTGCCCGCTCCTCGAGAGTGCCTGAGTGCCTACTCAGGCCACGATATCAGTCTGTGTCACCGATACATGCGCCGGGGCGACGATGCAAGCAACACGCAGTACCTGTCCCTCTTTGGCGTCTGCGGATTGCTCGGTGTTGGTACGTGGCTCCGCTTACGTTCGACGCGCGACACCCGGCGCTGATTCTTCGCCCTCGTGATAGCGCTCGCGATATCGCTGACGGTCCATGCGCGGGAAGACGACGGCATGGGCATCTGCAACGACTTTGCGCACACCGAGAGCCCCTGCGTCCGCGCAGGCGTGCAACTCGGCATGGCGTACGTGTCTCCCGTCCTGGGTGAGTCCTCCCGGGGTGTCGTGAAAAAAAAAAAGAAAGTGGACGCTCACGTTTGCGGGTCAGCTGCACTCGGGTTTGTCATCTCGTGGATGGACAGGTTTCCCGGCGCCGTCAAGGTGACGCCGAGGTATCCCATCACAAAGGCACCCAGCTCGCATTTCGCGGCGCATGGGCATGACTTGGACGAGAGCTATACGCATGCTCCGGTGAAGATATCGCCCAGATCGCGAAACAATTCAGAGTGGACCGACGTGCCTTTGTAATGAATTGGTGATTTTTTGTTGGCGCTCTATCGATGAATAATAACCACTCTGGGCTGGTCCCCGGAGATGAACTCTGTATATGTAAACCTCGTTCAGCGGGGGTAATGTTCATGTAGCACTCGTTTAGTCTTTCATAGCGTTGCCAGGAATAAATCATGCATTCGATATGGAAGGTGGATCAGATGAGTCTACTTGAGTGAGTACGTCGTCTGGCAAAGGATTTTGTGCCCAGAAACTGTCCCACTCGTCCTTGTCACCTGCTGGTCCAAGCTCGTTCTCGGGCGTGGGTGGTCTACTGGTCTCCGCGGTGAAGTCATTGGCAACCCAACCAGCGTCCAGCGGCGCGACTTGGTCCTTTTCCCCTATTGCTGCCGCACTTGGGTTCGTTTTGGTTGGATGCGCGATCGCCCTTGTATGCGACACGGCTGATGAGACGGTGCTGCCAGGTATGACAGAGACGCCGTCTGCGGTGACGATATAGTCGCAGGACGCAGGCGCGGCCACAGAACTAAACACGACAGAGAGACGCCGAACCAGGACTGGCTGATCATCGACCGGGGTGATGACGACCTGGGAAGTGGGAACGCTGCTGCCAAGAGCCGACCGTTTTTTGGGCGTCTCGCTTGCGTCAAGGTACCGCCTCCTGCCCGTCCGAGTGAGGAATATGCGGGCGTTCACTTGGTTCGCCCATACGAGGCCCAACGCAGCTTCTTTGCGGTCCTCGCCAGGAATGCTGTCGGCTCTGCCAAACAGTTTGGACTGATTGCGATAACCGAGCGCGTCGCCTGGAGGTTCGTCACGGTCGACGACGTCGATGACCTCGTTGAGGACGAGCACGGCAATGTTGTACTTGTTTGCGAGGCAGTGCAAGTGGGAGGATATTTCGGATAGCTGGCGGGAGCGCTCGACGAGCGTTGTTGTGGTCGTCTTCCCGACTGAATGGAAGAGCTCTGCGAGGGCGTCGATGACCAGTAGCTTGAGCAGTTTCGAGGACGGGTTCTTGGATGTATTATCAATGTATTGCGGGAGGAACGTGGATAAGACATGAATGAGTCTGGGTATGGTGGGTGTTTGAACGGTCTGCACGTCCGACAAAGTGCAAGATGACGGAGAGAGAAGGGGGTGTGTGCCCAGAATCTGCTGGAGTCGCGATGTTTGAAGACGAGAGGCAATGGTGACATAGCAGGCGGAGCCCGATAAACCACCGAGGTCAGGGGAGAGCTGTACGAAGAGAGAGAGCTGAAGGGCGAGCTGGGTTTTTCCGGCAGCGCTGGACGAGACGTCTTCGGTTTTGCGGGTCACGAAGGATATGGAATACATACCTCTCGCCGACAACCTCCCAGACCATAGCGGTGGTAATCCCACCGCCGAGGATGACGTCTAGTTCGGAATCACCTGTCGTGAAGGATTCGTTGGCGTTGGACAAGCATGTTTGCAGTGGGCGGGGAGGTCGAGCGTGTTCTCGGCAGATGAGGTCGATGATCTTGCTCAGCTCGCTAGGGGGTATATGACACGCACGAGATACGTCGCTTGGTGCGGCCAAAAGGATGTCGGACACATCTCTGAAGCCACCTGAGATAAATCTATAGCAAGTCAATGTACGGGTCGTGACCAGGACCGACCTTTGACGAGGGCAGCTTTTTGCGCGGTGGTCAGAACCGACATTTCTCATGCGACCGCGACTCGCCCGCGCCTTGTCAACAGCAAGGCCATCCGCCATCTACACCGACCCCGCCCGCGCCCATGTCTCCGCCGTCACCTCCACGCCGTCTAGCCTTACATGGAAACAACGCACAGTCTTGGACAGTGCATTGCGCGTTGACCAAGCAGGCGAAATCGCCGCCAACTACATTTACAAGGGACAGATGGCCGTGCTGGGGCGGGACCCAACCGTTGGCCCGTTGATTCAGGTGCGCATTGCACGCCATGGTCACTATTCCTCTCGGTTGACCGTCCGTTACACAGGAAATGTGGGATCAGGAGAAGCGACACCTCCTCGTCATGGACAAACTTCAAGTACAACATCAGGTACGGCCCACAATGCTCTCAGACGTCGCCAAGGCTACTGGCTATGGCCTCGGTGTCATCACCGCGCTTTTGGGCAAGGAAGCCGCTATGGCCTGCACAGAAGCTGTCGAAACGGTCATTGGCGAACACTATGACGAGTATGTCGCTCTGCATGTCTCGCTCCTCCACTCACGAGTCCTTCAAAAGTCAACTGCGAGAATTCGAGTCGTTGCCATCATCACACCCCAGTGTGCCATTGCTACGCGACGTCATTAAAGAATTGCGAGACGACGAGCTCGAACATCTGGATACTGCGGTCGAGTATCATTCACAACGGGCCCCGGCTCATGCGCTTCTGAGCACCATTGTCGGTGGGGGTTGCAAGGTTGCCATAGAGCTCTGCAAGAGGTTTTAGACGGTTTATTCTCGTTGACAATACGACAGGCACAATGTGACGGTGCATCAAGCATGTTTCTATCCTAGAGCCCTTACTGCTGAGTGAGGGGTTCACCTCTCCGCTTGCCCGTCCATTTGTACTTGAGCTACGACACCAAGTATGGTTAGCCACGAGACGTCGACGAATGCCACGGTCCTTACATGTGTTTGTGACGCAAGGTAGTAGATTGCTCCAGGAACGAACACGAAGCCCGTTAACGAGATCAACGTAGTGCGGGGGGTGAATCTAAAGTGCTTGTACGCATCCTCGCGCTGTATGGTTGACTGAACACAGTCCCTGTTGGCTAAATGCATTGAAACTACGCACCATTCGATTCCACCGCTCGATAGCGGGATCGACCTGGACATAACCGGTCAGTGAGGTACAGACGAGATGAACACGTTGAATTGGCGGACCTGGAGGTAGCCTGTAGGGAGGTTAATTATCCGTCAGCATTGTGGACGACACGCGGAACGTGCGCGGACGTACTCGCAGCGGCCATGTCCTAGTGGTAAGTCCAAGAACGTTGTTGTGTCATGTTTGGTCGAACTGGATTACTTATGTGTTGTATCAGGCCTAACCGCCCAACCAAACTTTGCTCCTACTACCACCATCTCACTCTTGACAACTATGGCCTACAACCGTGACTGGGACAAGGGCAAAGATCACTGGCCAGAACAAGGCTACTGGCCAGCAGACAACAGGGAAAACGTGCGAGGTCGAGAAGACGACTACTATGGCGACGGTAAACGCAGAAAATGTAACAACGGGGTCTGTGTTTCGCCATTTTCCCTCCTTTTCACTAGCTCAGATTCACCACAGGGATACGACGCACAATCTTACGACGAAGGTGCTTACGACTCCGGTTACGGCCAGCCCAATCCAAGCAGACATAATGATTCAGCACCCGACTACGCCAATGACGACCGACATGGCAAGGGCTTCTATAGTAAGAAGCGCCTGGTCCCGAGCGAACCCAGTTCGCATGTCATTTTTCTGGGTTTAGACCCCGATTTCTCCGAGGCGGATGTTTGTCGATACGCTTACATGTCCTTCGATACGAAGCTGAAATCCATTTCCGTGCTTTAGTTGCAGGCTTACCTCTCCAGCAACGGCTGCAACATCGAGACCGTCACCATCATAAGAGACAGATCATCAGGCACTTGCCCATTCATATTGTATACCGTATAGCGCATTGACATGTGTGACTATTGGATTTTTGAAGGTATCTCCAAGGGTTTCGGCTTCGCTCAGTTCGCGAGTGTGGAACATGCTCGTGCATTTGTCGACCCTTTGTTTCCATTCATCCAAGTTCCGCCACCAGCATCGCACGGTGCTTCCGCCAAAGCTGCGTTCTACAAAGCTCTTGAGATGGGAACACCTCACAACGGCCGCCGAGTAAAGATCGATTATTCGCAGAGCGCACTACCCCACGACAAAGGGCGTCGGCAAAACGCGAACGATGGGACTCGTGACATTGGCAATGCACCCGCTGCTGTATTGCTTTTCCGTGGACTGGATCCCCTCTCCGGCCCTCAAGCTATCGCACAGGCAATGATGGGTTCTGCGGGACCAGGGAAGGAAGGTCACAAGGGCATGAAGCGAATCATACTCATCAAAGACAAAGTGACCTTGGCTAGCTTCCAATTTGCTTTTGTCGAATTTGTGGATATCTCGGTATTGTTTATTTAACTGGGGTCCAAATATCATCATACTTATTGTCCCCAGGCCGCATCCACAGTTCTGGCAAACACCATGTCACCTCAGATCCATCCCAATGGTTTTCGTATTTCCGACAAGCCCGTTGCGGCCTCATTCGCACATCCATATTCTTTTCAGCCAGTAACCGACTATATGCTTCGTGACGAAACTGCCATCCCGTCATCCCTTAACCTCGGTGGTGTTGAAAACACCTTCGTCAAGTACTGGGATGAATCAGCAACCGTTGCTGTCCTGGAGTTTAAGGTAGAGGAATCAGCTGCGATTCAGGCCTTGGCAACTGCGGCGGCTGCCCCCAAAGAAAAGGAGAAAAAGAAGAAGGCAAAAGGTACGTCTATAACGTCGTGTGCACTCTCCGATCATCTAACATGATCTAGATGATCCATCGAAGAAACCTCCGGCGCCATCCGCATTGCCTGTCTCTGACAAGCCGGTCACGCTCAATTTCAAAACAGGGATAACCGGCAGTAAACCTTTGGTGTCGCTTTCGGGGCCGAAGGCACCTGTTTCGCTCCCTTTGGGATTTTCTGCAGAAGACTTTGATCCTGGCGATGAAGAGGCGGGGCCAGAGCCTATGGCCGAAGATGACAAAGGTTTGGAGTTGTTCTGTACATTCCTCGCTCACTTACACCGATAGCAGCCATGGCAGCTAAGAAAGTTGCACCATTGATTGCCAGTAGAAAGGTACGAACTGAATTATAAGGTTGCCTCCATCATGATAGTTTACCACTGATTCAGACTGCGAACAACATCCAGAAATGGAACCAAGTTCAAGAAGAACTCAAGGAAGGTCCAACATCGGTGCCTAAAATTCAGATCGAAGCATCAAGCTCCGAAGCAGCTGGCATCCACCCATCGATCTCCCAGACTTCTACCTCGCAGTCCTCAGCAGTCTCCAATGGACCATCGACCGCAACGACCCCAGAGCCAACGGAAGCTGAATTCGAGTTCTCTGACACACACGCGATGACATGTCTACTTTGTGCAAGACAGTTCAAAAACATGGACCAGCTCAGACGTCACAACAAGGAATCGGATCTTCATAAGGCTCGCTTCATCTTTTCATCATGCTTGCTCCCCAATGAGACTAATATCTGTCTGCCTTTTTTTTGTTTTCTCCTTCTACTCCCCCCCTCGCACACGGCTATCCTTCGACATAACAGAAAAATTTTAAGGATGCGAATTTGCGCGATGTCGCACGCCAGAAGGTGGAAGCTGTGCGAAAAGCGGCTGCCCTCAAAGTAGCTGAAACTGAACAGCCCAAATATCGCGATCGAGCCTCTGAACGTCGAATCATGCACAACCAACCGGACGTCCCGTCACCAGACAGCATAAGCACGGCTTCGAAGAAGAAACGGTTCGCTGAAGGACCTCCACCGCCGCCCTCTCCACCTCCTGCTCCTCTTGCGCCCGGCAAGGATGAAAATAATGTCGGCAACAAACTGCTAAAAATGATGGGCTGGAAAGAGGGCTCTGGATTGGGTACTGATGGTGATGGTCGCGTCGACCCAATGTAATGTTTCTTTCCGTTTCTTAGCATAAATCGCTGACGCGCTGTGCAGCCAAACAGCCATATATGCACAAGGCGTCGGCCTTGGTGCTAGCAAGGCCAAGGAATTTGGAAAATACGCTGAAGGCTACTCAGGCTATGTGCACATGGCTCAGGATGCGGTAAGTGAGATAGGACTTCAGGGGACAGAGATGACGATGTCGTACCTCAAATTCTTACTCTTTTTATCGCAATGCAGGCTCGGGAGCGCTATGGGAGTTAGGCGCGACTCGAATTACTCGCATAGCTACCCCTCATTGATTTATTTGGCTTATCCCCCACTCCTCTCTGCATGTTATGTCGCTTTTTCAAGGAGTATCATTCACCATTCAATATTTAACGTTCCACGACTATACGAAAAGTGCAATCTAACTTGAAATTATTATACAAATCTCGCCACGCTAAAAAGCTAAAAATCCCATAATCGGAGCGAGGAAAAGGGCCAACGCGTTCCGCGTTGCGCTCAGACCCGAGTTTGCTTTCTGTGCCATCGCTCCAGTTGGCTGAACTGTACCCTTCCACCCGGGAAGTGTCTCGGACACCACTGCGCTCGTCGGCGGAAGCTTACCCGTCGCGAGACCTCGCTGACATGTGAAATAGGATGCCTACGGACAACAATACAAGCTCAGTCAGTGACTCTGACAAGTGCGTGTCACTCACTCCGACTATGTCGCCCAACTTCGTGTACTGAGTTTACCGTTTCAGCTCGTCTACCGTTCATCAAAAATACACTACAACGCACCCTAGCGTATGCCATGACTGAGAAGATGCCGCCGCCTGAATTCCCTAGGGTAAGTTCAGCCGGAGGCAGGAAGTCAGCTGGTTGGGCAAACACGAGGACTGCATATCTGAAAAAAGTGACGGTTCATGTCCTGTCCATCATTCCTCGCGCGACACTGGACTCACCTATGCGGTCCGTCTCCCACAGGTGGATTTGGCGCAATGTACTGTGTGACCTCCACGGCCCCGACTGTGGACATGTTTGCGTTTGCAATCGCTTTCCCGTACGGACGATTAGCGTCTGCGGCGCGCACACCGCCTCCGTTCACTCACCAGGAATGGTCGCGCCATTGACCAACCAGTGTCGCCGTTGACCATGTGTTTGGTCCGAGCCAGGCGGACCCGCGTCGAACATCACGACGGTGTACTGGCCTCGCAGCGGCGCGGACGCGTTGGTGGGCGTCAACGACAGCTCCGGCGCGTACAGGGCCTCTGCAATATTGGGCCCAGGTTAGTCGAGGAGGTGTTCTGGGGCGTCGGGCAAGTCACTCACGTTCTCTCGATATAGCTTGACCGATGGTAATTTGGCTGAGACCCCTGAAGGAAACGGCGAGGAGAGCGGTCGGGGTGAACTTTGGCAACACCGCCGGAACTAGTCCGGACTGGTTGAAATGAGCTTGGATGGCCTCGATTTGGACCGCCATGCTGTTGGGTTGTGCGGGCACAGGAGGTATCAGGCTGCAGAGAGCTACGGTGAGGCATAACAGCTTGAAAGACAACATCTCGTGGCTGGTAAAGAGGGAGGTCAAAAGAGTTCAACATTGCGAAACGCAATTTTATCTGGACTACATTCCAAAGTCAGGTTGGTATGCTGTACGGCACAGAGATACAGATGAGGCGAAACTAGTGCAAGCAGATACAATACAGATAGAAACATACATTCGGCTAATAAGAGCAATAATGTCATGACAAGTCCATAGTTGGGTCTGATTCCAGTCCGAAGTCGGATACTGTGGGTAGGTCAGGCAACCCAACTACCGGCGACGACACCTCGGATTGCGAGTCTCCAGCCTCGTTCATCAACCCTTGTGTCCGTTTTCTCGTCCTCCGTCTTGCTGTCGTGGATGTTGGTGACGAAGGCGAAGCCACAAAACCGCCGGCTTGAAGGGCGGTCAACATGGTTAGTGCGAGGTTTGCAGTTTCGACAGTACTGTCGGTAATCAGCGAGACAGGAGGTTTATCTTCCGGTCTGGCGGGCCGAGTCCGACGTGGCTTGCGAGCAATCGTGTCCCCGCTACGCAGCTTCTCCAGTAAGTTATCCAAAACGGCGTTGTCTTCTTCTCGAGGAACAGACTGTTCGGTAGCAATCTGTCTCTGCAGCCTGGACTCTGCCATGGCCTGCTTGCGTCTCTCCACCGCAAGCTTCTCCTCAGCTGCCGTTTGATTATCTGTCATGCATTTCTGAAAAGGTAGGGTCATCAATCTGTGTCGCCGTCACAGTTTCTGGAGTAGCTCACTCTGTACGATGTAACGAACGTCTTGAATATCGCGAAGAATTCTGTTGACGTCGTGCTCTTGTCGTCCTCGCCATAATACGCCACAACCTCAGCAAAGGTAGTCTCCGCATGGTTGACATCATCAATAAGGTCCTCCAGCTTTGCCGTGGCCTTGCCCATAAACTGCCACATCTGGCGGCTAAAACCGTCGTTTCGGACCACGTCGACGTAATGGTCGTTTAGTTCTTGTCGGATGCGTTTCAGACCATCTCGCAGGACGATAAGGTCTTTTCTAACGTCCTGAATATTGACTACACAAGATATTAGGCATTTGGGTAAGAAATATTCGACACTAACCTCTGTAAGCTTCTGCAGGTTTATTTAGTTCTTCGAGAAATTCCTCCATAGCAGGGAAGTGTTTATGAATGGTCCTTTCGAGGAAGTGCAAGAGAGTAGTGTTGTTAACGGATTTCGTATCCACCAACTGTGCAGAGGTATGAGGACGGTAAACGGTAGCACATCGAATTGGCACGAACTTTGTTGATGCTGCTGACGCGGAAACCGAACGCGCCACCTTTGATGCCAGTGCCATTCATATAATTACCAACCATCAGGATGAGCTGGAGCAGGATAAACAACAGACCTTCTTGATAAAGGTGAGACTTACATTGAGCACTTCTTTGAATTGTTTGGCGTGTAGCAGAGCATCACTAGCCTGGCTAACTTTTCTAGCACCCTGCGAGCATACTTAGCTGTGCGATGGGAGGCGGGAAATGTGGATGAGTTTTTACCTCATCGAGAAGTAACCATTGCTCATCGAACTCGCATTTATAGAGCATACCCTCGATCCTAGGACCAAGACGCTCGATCTGGATGAGCTTCACCATCAGACGGTCTGAAGCGTGCAAACCAGCCAACTCCTCAGGGTCGGCATTGCGATATACATTGAGCTTGCCAACCTGACAAACAACATTGGTGTCAAAAAATCTCAACTCAGAAAATGTCTTACCTGCTCAGGAGTCGGTAAGACGCCTTTCAGCTCACTGAGGAAAACTTCGGTACAGGTTTCCTGATCAAATTGCTGTATTCGCTGCGCAATCTCTTCCGGTTCCAGTTTTTTCACGCGCTGGATGAGGATCTCTGTGCGGTGTATAAGAAAGACGATGCTTTTTCGCTACGCGATGCCACTGAAGACGCACCAACACGTTTCTTGGTCTGCGGATCAAGAACACTCTTGAGTTCGGCTTGCTTCTGTCGAGCTAGGAAAATCAAGAAGGTCAGGCACAAAGGTTCCGCGCCAAACCATGGCTGTAGTGCCCCCAAAACGTCCACCTACCCAAAAGGTTAATCATGAGCTGTTTCGCCTTGAAGTCCTCCTCCATCTCGGACCACACTCCGTCGGTTTGTAACTTCTTCAACATGTCCTGTTCCTTTTGGGTATCCTCAGCACTCCAAAGGGTTTTGGAGACTTGTTGATGGGGGAGCTTGTCCCACTGAAGCTGCTTCATCTTGATACCGGGTGTGTAAGGCATATCTTTACGGGCAGAAAGCATGACAGCAAGGTTGGCACCAAGTAGCATGGATGCGCGAGCGGAGCTAGGCGCAGAACTCGAAGCAGAGGCTATCCCTTTCATTGAAGGAGGCGGAGGGGGGGGCG